>SSNR01000012.1:3221891-3236042 GCA_006937965.1 Callopanchax toddi
TAAAAAAAAAAAAAAAAAAAAAAGTCTAAAGGAAACTTTGAAAGAACTTCAGAGAAATACTTTAACCCTTCGACCAGCACAGTCAGCAACTTACTAGAGCTAATTTTAGGGCTGATATTTTGTCGAAGCATGAAATAAAATAAACAAAACATTAAATTATAAAATAGAAGAACCAGCCCCTCACGACCCTTACTGGATGAAGTGGATCAGAAAACAGATGGATGGATGGACTGAACATTCTGGATGTTCTAATAAAACACTAATCATTATTTAATATTATAACCTATAATATAAGAAATGTTATTCTTGATGTGGACATTAAATATTTCAATAGTCAAATATGAAGACATTTTGGATGACTGAAGACATTTACACAAACACTAAATTTGACTAAAACTGTCAAATAAAACCCGACATTACAAATAACACAATTTCACTTTGAAACTTTGTCAAATTGAGATGAAAATAAGCCCAAAAATGCATTTGATGTGCTCCAGATTGTACTTAAACACACCACTGGAGTGAATGTATACTGGGTTTATTACTTTATAGCTCTGCATCTGTCACACTAATGCTAGAAGCTGCTTCTTGCAGCAGCGACTACAGAAGAGGATGATGAATTTTGATCAGGAATCCAGAGTTAGTGAAGAGTGCAGCTTCCTGCAGGAAACCTGTCTGTTTCTGAAACACTATGTTTGCCTGCAGAGTCCTAATGGCAGGCACACTGCTCCTCCAGTGGCTGGGTAAACGCTCCTCTCTTCTTCTTTTTTTAAAAGAGCATTTCCTCTTTTCTTCCCTGACACATCTTACTGAGATATCTCCTTGACAACCGGCTCAATGCAGAAATTTGAAATGTCACAGTGTTTTACTGTGATTCTTTTTTATCATTATGGCCTATAGAGGCAAGATAATAGATGTGGGTGAGGGAGGGGCTGGCCTTGCTGGAACAGAGATGCGGCTCTTATATTTTTCTTCAGGAAAACGCGGCTAATAAAAGCTCGAAGTGAGGGTTTTACATCTTACATGAGATTGTTGTTTGGAAGAGATTTGGACTGGATGCTTTTAGGCTGAGGAAAGTTTGTGAAGTATTTGTTAATAAACATCATTAGGTCCTCCGTAGAGCCTGTTAGAGTGCATTTCAGACATTATATTACATTTAATGTCATCTGATTATAGTGTAAATCACATTAAATGATATAACCTCATTAAGTAGTATCTCATTAGGAGAAAAAAAAAGGAAACAAAAAGGAGAGAAAGGCCCATCTTCATAAGAGCATGTTTGCTGATCCAATTATTCCTGCCCCATTTGGGCAACATGGACGCACAGCTGAGCGTACACGGAGAGATCAGGAGAACAGAGGTGGATTTAGAGCTTGTGCTCCATTAAAGTGTTGTGAGAAGGGAAAAGGAAAGCTGCTGCTGCTGCTGTGAATGCTAAGATAGAAGTTGTCCTGCTTTCCCCTCCCTTTTTATTTGTCTGTTTATGAGCAGCTCATGCTTATTTCATAAAACAACACTTTCAGAACGCTGAAGTGATGGGATGTGGGGTCACACTTCACTGTCCTGAAACAAGAGCTCATTGTGCATTCTTGCCTTAATGCTACCTGAAGCCTTAGCAGTCATATTGGATTTTAAGCACCCTCCCTCCTCCTCCTCCTGCTTGTCTTCTTGCACTACTTCACTTCACAGCTGGAGGCAGTTTCCACGAGCAGCCTCTAAGTCCGGTGCATGTAAACCACAAAGCCAACACACTTTTCCCTTCTTGAAACTTTCTTGTAGGCTGCCATTGATTGATTTTTTTTTTTTTTGGCTGATCAATTTAAGATGCTGTAACTACAAGCTAACAATTATTCACTTAACTGTTTACCAAGGTTCTCCTGGGTGATTTGTGTTTATTTTTTTGTTTCTTCTTCTATCTAATGGTTCCTCCTATTCAAGAAGATTCCACTCATTTTCTCCAGCCTCTCTAGTTTTTTTTTCTTTTTCTATTTTCCTCTTGTCTGACTCTCAATCCTCTGGTCAGGCTCCATCTCTCTCCGGGGCGGTGCTCCTGGAGGGGTTTCTCTCATTCTGTAATGAGAGAATCCTGGATCAATGCTGTCAACAACGCTGCCCAGATCCACCAGAGACAAGCAGTCCTATTCCTGATCTCCAGGGGCGTTAGGAGTTAACTATTCATTCTCAGGTGTTAGGGAGGTGCCTCTCCGCTTCACCCACTCACGCCTGGCGTGTCTCACAGGAGACGAGGCGGTGGTGGGTGGGGGAGACGCCGACCGTTTATTGGAATCTTGGTTTAAATGACGGCGCCGTGACCTTTCAGATGCACGCGCTCCACAACCATAAATTCTCAAAGATTTCATTTTACATTTCCTTCACCAAATTATACCTCTCCAGCCTTCAAACTAGGAGCAAGGATTCTTCCATCTTCAATTATTACTTTTTTTATATATATATCTTCAGATGGTAGTTTAGCACTCCTGGCTTGTAGATAGGTGTTTTGGCAGTTCTAAAAAAGTGGTGGCGTAATCTGTCGTGGAGGAAGAAAACATACACATTTTGACAGCAGTTTCAAAGGCTGTCCTTTTCTAAGCCTGTCATCAGTTTCCCATCTTGAAAAAAAAAAGAAAAAAGGAGAAGGAGGAAGAAAAGAAGCGAGCGAAAGCAGAGAGAATTCTATTGATTAATCACCAACAGTAAGAGCCCAAACGTGCAAGCCAGTTTCAAAAGTGTTGACAGATGAAACGGCGATGTAAGTTCACCTCTCTGACATATTCTCCTTTAAGCCTTTTCTCTCATAATTAGTCATATTCCCGAAAGGGCACGACATTAATAAATTCTACATTAAATCCACGTATATAAACTGAGGAGGATTTGAAAGAAAGCAATATTTTTAACCGGCGTTGCCGTGACATTCAATGGGCTCGTGAAGAAGAGTGGGCGGTGATTGCACCGGAGAGGACACGAGTGATACAAGAGAGGACATCGCCAAAGACAGGCACCTGATGCAAGAATTATTGATTTATAAAGGCATATCTTTATTCCTACAGTATGCATGAAAGCAAAAATCAAGAGCATCTTTCAATCACCTTGAGCGCTGGAATCAGGCCTTTGTTCTGGGCTCGAACAAAAGCGCCAACACGCCGTCTTTGGTCCCAAAAACCAGGACTAACAAAAATTGCTTTTTACTTTGGTCCTCCCCAAAATCTGAGGGATTGTTCCCAAAAGGATCAAAGTGTGCATGTATGTTTCAGTGGCTTTTGTATTTAGGTGTGTGTAGTGTTGAGTGCTTTCCTCAGTCTGTGCAAAAAGCCCCTCAGATACCAAATGCCACCCTAAAGCATGGGCACTTCTCCTCTTCTCCTTTTATCACCGTACACTTCTTGCTCTCGCTACCCTGCTTACCTGTGACAGGAGCTCCTTTCAAAAGCACCTCATTGCATTTCAAACGCCAGCGACTCCCACTCTGAGTATCCGAGGCTCCCACATAGACGTACGCGCACGCAGCTGTCAGCTGTCCAAATACTGTATATCCCCTGGCCTCCTCTCCTTCCCCCCATCTTTTTTTTCTCCTCCAAACTAACTCCTCCACAACCTCTGCTTGTTGAGAAAATAATATTTTATGCATGCCACAGCAGCCCACACACAGAAGAAGAAGAAGAAGAAGAAAGGGCTTATGAAAGATATAGCAAATGTATTTTACTGCCAACGCTTGTGTGAGCGCCGTGCGTGCCTGCATATATTTTCGGCTCGCTTTATACTGTATGCCTAATTAAGATAAACTTAGGTTGCGTGTTGTATTTAAACACGCAAACACGGAGCTTATTTTGCAACGTCTCCTAGATCAATATACATTATATGCTCTCTCTGTTAAACACAGAGGCACAAAAGGCATAAAAAAGGGCAGTGAGAGGATAGCTTTTAGTTTTTAGCACAGGCATCTAGTTTTGGAGATAATTAATCAGAGAATCAGGTGGAGTTCGCCTGAATACCCGAGCTTTTGTCGACGCAAGAGGAGACACAGAGCAATAAATTTGCATCTGTTTGAAGTGGTATTATTAATTCATGCCAATGGGCATAAAAGGGAAGTGGAAGGAGGAAAAATACTCAGTAAGCAAGGACAGTTTGATCCAAGCTACGTCTGTCTGTATCAAACTTGTTGAAGCTGCACTGTTTGTCCAAACATCTTTATGTTGCAGCCCCTTCCTCCTCCTCCTCCTCCTCCTCCTCCTCCTCCTCCTCCTCCTACTCCTACATATTCAAGCTCAAGGCCTTTTGGGAAACAACAGCGTGATATACACACGGGGCCTATCTTATTTAATCAGCATGTGTTGAGCTAAATGACAAGCTATTATCACCGGCCACCCATCGACTTCTGCTCGGCTTCTCAAACAGCCAAAGCAAAAGGTCAATCACTGATAATGAGTAGACGGAACGAGCCATTCCTAATTAGACATGACTGTAAAATTTAAATGTGAAATCAGGCCGGTGAGCACAAGCAAAAGCTGCAGCACAACTAATTTATTCCAGTTGTTCTCGATGCATTTTCTCCTCTTTGTCTCCATTTTATGTTTATTTTTTTGCTATTCTCAACATGTGCCCGGCAGCATGTGTGCACCGGAGCGTGTTTGTGTTGTCTGTGTTTATATTTGAGCACCCACAGGGCACATTTGGTGGTATAAATGCATGAATATGAGGTCACAAGTGCATGTCACATCCCACATGTGCACACATGGTCCGTGTTTTGGCTTGTGTTTACGCTGGCACGGCTATTCTCCCCCCCACCCCCACCCCCTCTGAGTGGGTAAAATGTTCAGGGGTGACGAGCGGTGCACCAGTGGCACGTTATCAGCAGCAACACAAACACGAGCTGGCAGCATCCCAGATGTAAAGAGGGGTCGTTATTTGTGTTTTTAGGCCCTGTGTGTTTGAATTAAGGCGAGAGGAGCGCAGAAGGGTAGTGCCAAGCAGGGAGGTTTTTGCCTTCAGGGAGGAGTGTAATTACACGAGAGCGCAGTGAAGATAAAAAATATTAACGGTGTTACTGGTCAGTGGGGTGTTGTCCTTGGGGAGTCTTGGGAGACAGAGATCAAGCGTGTTCTGGCTGTTGATTTGAATCAGTTTCACAACAAACGCCCTATTTTTCTCCCCCCATGCTTCTGCATAATCCAATCAAGTCATGGTTGTGACTTTCCCATCTTTCAGCCAGTGGCCCTCAGGTCAAGTCCCAGTGACAACAAGCATTTACTCTGCTTAAGTGTCTTTGAGCGTTTTTACTTAATCCTGATCCACTTTAGGGGCAAAGTTGTGGTTCTGAGGAAGCAAACGGAGCATGACTTCAACCTTCAGGACCCACAGCAGAAGCGGCTCTGTCCATGGTGCTGAAAACCAACAGCAACAATACTGCACCCTCGTTTTAAATGAATTCTAAACCTGTTCTCAGTATGCAGAGCTGGAAAAGTGCTGAAATTAAGCAAAGATAACAGCATATGCAGCGTAGTCACTGGTATATGAGTGTGCTTTTGATGGAAGCTATTATCCCACAATGCAACAGAAGAGCTTTTTGCAGCTGGGGAAAAAATTAAAGCAATTTGTGGATGGTGGTGAGACTACCTCAGTGATATAGCTCCAAACAAATCAAAACAAACCGACGTATACAGATGTAACACAAACACATGTTTAGATTTCCCTTTGTGGAGCTGATAATACGATACGCAGCCTGCATAATTATTATGCAAGTGGGTGTTCTGACCTTAATATTATTTATGTGCACATTTTTCAAACTGGAACCATTAATAAAAGAATGCATTTTGCATTTAAACATGTTTAGGTATTTATATAATGAGTATTTACTTAATAAAATTACAAAAACATAAGCATAAAGCACCTAAAATTCTGACAAGCTTCTCTTATGAATGACACATACATGATAATTGGAAATTCAGAGCACACAAGCAAAGGGAAACGCAGAATTTAAATGCACAAAAAAAAATGAAAGAGAAGCGACTGTATAAGCCAGCCATTATCCCCCACACAGCCACTTTGTTCCAGAGCTGCAGCTTACCTTGAGTGTCTACAAGTACAAAGTGTCAAGTGTTACAGATATGACCAAATTAAATAAGGATGACACCAACGCTGAATAAGATCCACAGGCTGAAGCCTCGGGAATGGGCAGAGAAATTGATGAAGACACCGATTTTTAATGGATTCTTGGACACTCAGTGGAACAGATGGATGGAACCGTGGCTGGATCACTGATGAACATGGAGCACCAGTTCCAGTTTGATCCCCAACATGGTGAAGGAGAGGCCATAATGACAAATGTGATGAGAAATTTAATAGGATAAAAATCCCCCAAACCCACAGCCAGTGTCTTTAAACAGCAGGGACAGATGGAGGTGAATGTTATACATGACACGTCTCCATCACAGTGATCTGAGGACTCCATTAGATGACAAAACGCCCTGATCTGGACTCGCTCTTCTAAATGTGAGATTTAAAGGAACAAACACGTATTGTTGAAGAGCAGTGAGTTTGTGGTTTCTGCTTCACTGAACATTATGTTATCACACTCTGAGATTATTATGCTTTTTTTATTTGGCTTCCTGAGGTTCAGCTTTGAGGTTCATTAATATTTTGGATTGACTATTATCTCTTCTTTTCTTGGCGTATTCAGAAACACTTTTATGTGGGTCCAAGGAAGAAATCAAATGCATTGTGTCAAAAGCCTGATGCATAGAACATGTATTACTGAGTAAACTTGTGCTTTTTGTTAGTATGGTGTTTAACTGTGATGTTCCTTGAGGACATGTTAATATCTAAATTGCAAACGTCTGTCAGCATCTTGCCATGCTCTCATCCACTTCTGGATCTCTTTCTTGCTGTATCTAAATCTGGATATTTGTAAGGTCCAGTCCATATTTTAGACATGATGTGACCAGAATCTTTATTTCTCAAAGTCCATCCATACTCCAAACAACGAGTCAATCCAGTCCGGTCCACATGTTTCACGATTCTGTTTTGTGATTAAGATGTAACCATCCTCTGACCACGCCTCTGCACTCAGGTTCAGGCAGCTCATTCTTATAGGTTTATTATATCCGTCTCAGCTCATCTGTAACTTCTACCTCAATCATTCTGATGTTAGTATCTTGTTTCACTTTAAATTCCGTTTATTTAATAAACACGTTCATTCTTGCGTAAAAACAAAGACGCTTCATTTATCGACACATGAAAAGCAATTAAGTTAATCATGTATAAATTAACATTCCTTCTAAATCTACAGTGCACATCACATTTCACTGTCACATCTTAACGCGGCATAGCTTCACAAGTGCACACATGTGAGCAAACAGTGTGTTTTATTTTGATTGTAAGGCGTAAGCAGATTGAACCCTTTGAGTAGCAGGTCAGCCACTCGGTAGAGCTCATTTAGTCACTATTTATTACTGAAACATACAATGTATGTAACTGAAAAACCTACTTAACAAAGAAAATCTAAGAATTATGGAGATGTTTGAAAAAGAAGTTAAACACTATTATTTTACATTATTATTACATTGATATTAACATAGTTATTCTTGCATTATTATAATAACCCATGTTCTACAAATAAGTTTCAAAAATGCAAAAAAGAAAAAAAAGCATTGTTTTATTCTTGGGCCTGCATGGTGGAGCAGTTGATAGCTCTGTTGCCTCACAGCAAGGAGGTCATGAGTTCGTTTCCCAGCTCTGCGTGGAGTTTGCGTGTTCTCCCCATGTATGAGTGGGTTCTCTCCGGGTACTCTGACTTCCTCCCACAGACCAAAAACATGACCGTTAGGCTGATTGGTCTGGTAAATAGTCCCTGGTGTGAGTGGGTGTGTGACTGGTTGTTTGTCTCGTTCAACTTTGTGTGGTCCTGTGATGGACTGGTGACCTGTCCATGGTGTCCCCCGCCTCTCACCCCTTGACCGCTGGAGATAGGCGCCAGCTCCCCCTCTGTGGAGGATGAAGCGGGTTTAGAAAATGGATGGCTGGATGTTTTATTCTTGGTGTGGAAAAACAAAGATTTACTTATTACCAGTTGTTCTTTGACTTTTTCCTGAAACATGATTAGTTTTACTATCAAGTTCTGGTACAAAAGTTGAAGGTACATTTTCTCCAATGTACTCCAAAAACACAGTGTTAGTAGAAGCAACCACATCATCATATATGTCTTTATGCCAAGAACACAAAAGAATTCCACTGAGCTGCTGCTCTGATGCAGGGGTGTCCAAAGTGTGGCCCGCTGGCCATTTGTGTCCCTCAGAGTGATTTTACCTGACCAGCACAGGATGCAAATAAACCATTTTCCCCTTTCACTTGAAGGAAATTGTGTTAATTTGGTTAAATATTAGATACAGATGAGTTTCTTGGTTTGGCTTTGGTTTCCTTAATTTAAACAAATTGTGTTATGTTCTATTTCTTCTTAATAGGAAATATTGTTCTGTTTTATTGTCTTTTATTTTAATGAATGATTATGTTTAAAGCTAGATTCACATAAAGGAACTGGGCAGGGCTGAATACTTCTTTTAAAACATAACAAAGTGGAATTGTGTCATGTAAATGTGTTGAAGGGTTGTAATATTGAGTAGGTTTGAAATAAACAAACAATGTTTATGTTCAGATTTTTACTGACTGCCTGAGAATAAATGCAGATGAATTAAAATCTTCTAAAAATGAAGAAAGTTAAGTCCAATGCAAAGTATTAATCAGCGTAAGCATTGTTTGTTTTTGATTTAATGTCACAGTAAAGAGGAGCACAAGCCCTCACTGATCTGTGAGCTCCAGTCATAAAACATGAGTAATAGCAGAACTACTGTAAAGACAGTGACCCGTACCCTGATCTTGTTCCTGATTATGGACTGAATTTATTTTCAAAACCAAGAAACTAGAAAAGAATTGACCTCTATTAAATCCAAGACATTTTGTGATTTTTTTTCTAAATTAAACACATCTAGAAGATTTACAGACTCTTTTCTTATTGCTTTATTCTTTTTCCTTATTCTTTGAGCTTTTAACTTTTTTTGACACCCTGCTCTAAGGAGACCAGCATAAAGAACCCTGTGGTGATGCAGATTGTTTGTTTTATTGCTTTCATTCAATTAGCATCCATTAGATAGCACCATAGCTTTAAACATGCATGCTGTTAACTCAGGTGTTTGTAAAGAATCTTATCTGGACTAAACATCCACTACAAAGTCAACCCGGCCGATGTTTACTGAACCGGTGTGTTACCACTGATTCCTCATTACAAAAGCTGTCAGCTCATTTCTGTAAGGGAACAAAATCTAAAACAACAAATCCGGATCAAAGGATGACACCTGGTTTGGAAAAGAATCTAATAAAGATGCTGGTTATGTGAACATGTTAGGGCTCAAAGGTAAAGACCAGCCAGTCCCTCAGCTCCTCCATTAATGTTGTAGAACTGTAATGCCAAAGTTTAGGATTGACAATTTGAACTGAAAGGGATTTTCTGTGTTATCTGATGGAGCGCCGAGCTTTGACTGGAGTTTCACGAATCGAACCAAAATTTGCTGGTGGACATTCGCTCTGAGGGATTAAAGTAGTTTAAGAAGATTAATAATGTATCAACCAAGAAGTCCTGAAACCGTCTGGCTGTTCGGTAGTCAGTGGGCTTTAAAACCCACAAATATCAGCAGACTCTTGATAAGCTCATTTTTACAACCATTTTGTATTTCAGTGTATCACGCTGATGATTCAGCTGTGACTGCCCTTGGCTCCAAATTACTCCAAGGCAGTCTGCCGTACGTGAACGGGTTAGAGAACAACGATGGAACGGCTTATCGAGCCTGCTATGAAGGATCTTCTGCTCCCTGCATCTCTACTTAGAACGTTTCATTTCCCTTTAAATCTATCTCAGTTTTGGTAAAGAAAAGAAAAGAAGCAGAAAAAACAGCTGGAAACATTTTAAACGTTGTCATCCTTTGATTGAAAAAAAAAACCCTTTTGTTTATCGATCTAAGTTGATTATCTAATCCTGACAGCAGCCTTCACTGTGAGTGATGGAGTCTATATGAACGTCACTTTCTGTAAGTCAGATGAGCACTTTCATGTGGTTTGAAGGAAGTGGGTCTCATTTAGAGAGAAACTGTGATGTCAGGAACTTTAGCACTGCAACAAGGGAAAGCTAACAGTGACTCGTCACAATAAAAACATTGAAGTATTTTGATTATTTTTGACTTTTTATTTGTTGCAAAGCAAAAGATGAATTTTTGAATTTCTGCAGCCGTCTTTGTTCTTCCTGTCGCTGAAGTTAGATCAAACAATTCAGTCTCAGGATGCAGAAAGAAGTTTGAACTTTGCAGAGATATTTATGTGATTTTTGAGAAAAAAAAGAGTGACATTTCATATAAAATAAAACATTTTGAATGTGGAAAAAAGAAGCTGCTGCCTCAAACTAAAACCTACAGTAGGTCAATTTTCTTCTAAATTATAAAACCTAATGATAATTTAGGGCTTACTTTTGGAATTAAGCTAAAAGAAAATGCCTATGTTTAACTGTATAGGAAGAGTAACAATAAAAAAGAAAGATAAGCGGAAGAAGACGAGACGAGAAACGTTAGGGCTGCTGCCAGTGGTGGGTCACCATGGTAACCATTAGTGGCTCGTTAAGGTAACCATAGTAACACATACCTGTCTCCCACCCTCTGATAGCACCATTTATGAGAAAAGACGGCTAAAAACACAGAGTAGAGGTGGAATATAAAACATTCAGTCACTGAGAAAAACTATTCATTGTGTTGGTAAAATTTACCAAACTTTAAGTGGCAAAAGTGTGTGGTGGTCATATGCTTCAATTATTTTGTTACTAAGGTGTTTTTTGTTGGAGATACGTTAAAATGACCGATAACTTCCAGTTTTAAGAAACACATTCTGAGTTTGGATCCATCTGAGATGTTGGCTGTGTGCACTCTGCACTCTGGAGAGATCTGAACACAAACCAGACGTGTCAGAGCACTCTGGGTGTTTCCATGTATAAACTGAAAAATGTAAAGTTTATGGGTGTTTGCCAAGTTAGATTGGAAAGTTTTAACAGCTCAAAAGTTAGAGTGCATGACACCATCGCACTCTAAGTTTAATATTTTGTTTTAAATTCTTCAGAAATCATGAAAGATACCAGTTTAGACTCATAAAGCCAAACTGTCTGTGGCCTGTTTAAACTCTGAGTGATGTCATTACCGTGAATCTGCCTGAGCTCCAAACAGGGTGAAGGCTTTCTCACTCATTCAGCCAGAATCACATTGTCGTGTGTCATGTACCGCTATTAAAAGTCTTCGCACTAACGCTGATCGAGCCGTGTGTTTAGATGTGTCTTTGCATTTTTTTTTTCTTTTCTGAATCCAAAATATCCTAAGAGAGGAATAACAGCAGTGAGGGTGCTTCAATGCTTGTGTTCCAAACAAAAAGATAAAAATGTTCCAACTTCATTTCAAATGTGTCTTTAAAGTTTTCATGGTAATATATTAAACAGAACTGGTGTTTTAATTCGACCATCTGCGTTCTCTCAGATAAACCATTTGTACCGCAGCACCATTTGTGCATCCTCGTGATAAGTTACAGACAGCAAAAATCCTCTCTGAAAGTCTGGTGCACCAAGTTCAAATAATGTGTGTGTGTGTGTGTGTGTGAGGATGAGAACTTAAAACACATTCAGTAATAAAGTTTCAGACTGGACCTGAATGCTGTATCAGAACCGTCAAATTGATCCAAAAGGCATCGTTGATCCTATAAGCGTGAGAGAGTACACCTCTGTTGATCCGGTGATGGGGCGTTCGTTGAGAGGTGTTAAACTCCCCCCTCCGTTAACGCTCTCACACACACCCTGTCAGAGCAATAAAAGCCTACAGCCCTCGGCAGATACACACACGTTCGGTTCCCTCCTCCGTCACTTTGATTTAACCTTGTTAAACTGTTTCAAAGATATCTCTTCTGAGTGAAGATGGATTTTTTTTTTTTTTACCTGACACGTGATAGGTGAGTTAATTAAGACGGTGACATTATTAAAGCCAGGAGTGACTGCAGCGTGTTTTTATTAATTCACCATCTGACCTTTTCCTCTGGATTCAAGCTTCAGTAACACCTGATACCTTACAATTACTCGATGATACTCCGAAAGCATTCAGAGAAGAAAAAAAAAAGGAAAAGAGGAGAACGTTCTAAAATCTTTTGCTGTTAAAAATCTCAAATAAAAGCTGCTTTGAGTTTCTGTTCCTGTTAGGAAGCGTAATGGAGCACAGACTGTGCTTTTAATCTAGGAAATGATAGAAGTAATCTAGACACAAATGCCTTTTTTTCTGTTTTTTGTATACGTGATGCAAGGGGTCTGTAATAAAGTCAGCAGTGCGAGATATAAAAGCAGCATTTTGTTTGAATATTACTTCTTAGTAAAGGTTGGAACTTTAAATAGGAAAAATCTGACATTTACATAAACACAAAAAAGTCATTTCCAAAACCAATTTCCCACACGTACTGCGAAGCTTAAAGAGCTCACAGCCTTTAATATTAAGCCAATGAAATAATTCATTGATTAAAAAAGAAAAAAAAAATAAGCCAAAGCATCACACAGTACTTGGCCTCAAGCAATGAGACTTAAAGGGTAATGATGACAAACAGCAATAGTCAGGACCACCACTTTAACTTTGACCAAAATATTCAGGCTGTTATCAGGTGAGTTATTTTCTATTAAACTGGTCAACGCTTCACTCAGTAAGAGACTGCTTGGTGTCATATTCAAGTTGTTGCATTCATACAGGTGGAGAGCAGGAAACAAGACCCGAGTTTAAATGATCTAACCGACCCGTGGGTCGGGTTAGGAAACGGGTCAGCACCTCCATGACTAGCAGAACCTTCATTAACCCCACACACTGCTGAGGTGGTTTGAGGCAAATTAGCAACAACAGTTTACAAGAGCTTAAACCACCTCTCACACTAAATATAATTACAACAAAATCCTATTAACCCTTCAAATTAATACTTAATATTACATCCTGTTTAAAAATGTGTAGCCTTGCTAGAAATAAATAACCCTCACCTTGATTCCATAAAACCAAAGAAATAAAACACTTAAAATATACACAAGGTTGTGATTGATTTATGAGGTAAACACAGAACCAATAATAAATTGCTAAAGGTACCAGAGTTTTTACCTCCTGAAGAAACTAGTATCGACTCTTATTGACTCTTTAGTATCAGCTCTATATTACTGGCTCTATAGTATCTACTTTATCGACTCACTAGTATCAGCTCTATGGTATCGGTTCTATAGAATCTAAGTATCAGCATGAGTATACAACCTTAGTATTGGATCAATAGCCAATACCAGTATCGGCATCTACAGTATGCATCCCTATTTGAAACCCAGCACCCTTTGGCTTCTTTCACTGTTTTATTTGGTTTATCTTTTATCTTCTACCTTTTAATTTTAAAATTGAAAAATTTAAATGTTTTTTCCCATTCCCCCCGTCCTGTCTGGCTGTAGAGCAAACACAATAGATGTCTGAGTGCCAGGAACAAGCCACTGCTCTAATGCTCCACCTGACTTATTTTTAAATATAACTTCAAAAAATCTTTATTAGAATTGTTTTTTGGTTTGATTTGAATCCCAATGGACACATAGACCGAAAAGAAGAAGGGTACAGAAAGAAGAGTGGGGGAGAAAGTAAAAAGAAAAAGAGAAGAGAGCAAGAGACGTGAAGAATCCACTTCTAGACCTGCAAATAAAGCACAAACAAACAAGCAAACAAAACAGGGGCACAATATACAACAGCAACAAACAGCATATGAATATACAACAATTGTAATATCTTTCAAATGTACACGGTAATGATTAATTCAAGATTTGCTCAGTGTCAACCATAGTCCCAGTCAATGTGTCTGAAAACACCTGAGTCCATTCTTGTGTGAACACCCTGTGATCACCTGTGTGTGTATATGTGCTCTTGTGTACGTAAGGTTTAGTAATATTCAATAATAAGTTTGAGGAGCCACAGACCCGCACCCAAGGCCCATGGAGGACGCAGAAGAGGTCCGGGCCCCAGATGCCCAGAGGCCACCCAGGGCACTGACACCCCAGGGAGACCACAGCAGGGGCAGTCACAAACTCCTGTCTCT
>SSNR01000012.1:3238139-3308570 GCA_006937965.1 Callopanchax toddi
ATGCTTGTGTTCCAAACAAAAAGATAAAAATGTTCCAACTTCATTTCAAATGTGTCTTTAAAGTTTTCATGGTAATATATTAAACAGAACTGGTGTTTTAATTCGACCATCTGCGTTCTCTCAGATAAACCATTTGTACCGCAGCACCATTTGTGCATCCTCGTGATAAGTTACAGACAGCAAAAATCCTCTCTGAAAGTCTGGTGCACCAAGTTCAAATAATGTGTGTGTGTGTGTGTGTGTGAGGATGAGAACTTAAAACACATTCAGTAATAAAGTTTCAGACTGGACCTGAATGCTGTATCAGAACCGTCAAATTGATCCAAAAGGCATCGTTGATCCTATAAGCGTGAGAGAGTACACCTCTGTTGATCCGGTGATGGGGCGTTCGTTGAGAGGTGTTAAACTCCCCCCTCCGTTAACGCTCTCACACACACCCTGTCAGAGCAATAAAAGCCTACAGCCCTCGGCAGATACACACACGTTCGGTTCCCTCCTCCGTCACTTTGATTTAACCTTGTTAAACTGTTTCAAAGATATCTCTTCTGAGTGAAGATGGATTTTTTTTTTTTTTACCTGACACGTGATAGGTGAGTTAATTAAGACGGTGACATTATTAAAGCCAGGAGTGACTGCAGCGTGTTTTTATTAATTCACCATCTGACCTTTTCCTCTGGATTCAAGCTTCAGTAACACCTGATACCTTACAATTACTCGATGATACTCCGAAAGCATTCAGAGAAGAAAAAAAAAAGGAAAAGAGGAGAACGTTCTAAAATCTTTTGCTGTTAAAAATCTCAAATAAAAGCTGCTTTGAGTTTCTGTTCCTGTTAGGAAGCGTAATGGAGCACAGACTGTGCTTTTAATCTAGGAAATGATAGAAGTAATCTAGACACAAATGCCTTTTTTTCTGTTTTTTGTATACGTGATGCAAGGGGTCTGTAATAAAGTCAGCAGTGCGAGATATAAAAGCAGCATTTTGTTTGAATATTACTTCTTAGTAAAGGTTGGAACTTTAAATAGGAAAAATCTGACATTTACATAAACACAAAAAAGTCATTTCCAAAACCAATTTCCCACACGTACTGCGAAGCTTAAAGAGCTCACAGCCTTTAATATTAAGCCAATGAAATAATTCATTGATTAAAAAAGAAAAAAAAAATAAGCCAAAGCATCACACAGTACTTGGCCTCAAGCAATGAGACTTAAAGGGTAATGATGACAAACAGCAATAGTCAGGACCACCACTTTAACTTTGACCAAAATATTCAGGCTGTTATCAGGTGAGTTATTTTCTATTAAACTGGTCAACGCTTCACTCAGTAAGAGACTGCTTGGTGTCATATTCAAGTTGTTGCATTCATACAGGTGGAGAGCAGGAAACAAGACCCGAGTTTAAATGATCTAACCGACCCGTGGGTCGGGTTAGGAAACGGGTCAGCACCTCCATGACTAGCAGAACCTTCATTAACCCCACACACTGCTGAGGTGGTTTGAGGCAAATTAGCAACAACAGTTTACAAGAGCTTAAACCACCTCTCACACTAAATATAATTACAACAAAATCCTATTAACCCTTCAAATTAATACTTAATATTACATCCTGTTTAAAAATGTGTAGCCTTGCTAGAAATAAATAACCCTCACCTTGATTCCATAAAACCAAAGAAATAAAACACTTAAAATATACACAAGGTTGTGATTGATTTATGAGGTAAACACAGAACCAATAATAAATTGCTAAAGGTACCAGAGTTTTTACCTCCTGAAGAAACTAGTATCGACTCTTATTGACTCTTTAGTATCAGCTCTATATTACTGGCTCTATAGTATCTACTTTATCGACTCACTAGTATCAGCTCTATGGTATCGGTTCTATAGAATCTAAGTATCAGCATGAGTATACAACCTTAGTATTGGATCAATAGCCAATACCAGTATCGGCATCTACAGTATGCATCCCTATTTGAAACCCAGCACCCTTTGGCTTCTTTCACTGTTTTATTTGGTTTATCTTTTATCTTCTACCTTTTAATTTTAAAATTGAAAAATTTAAATGTTTTTTCCCATTCCCCCCGTCCTGTCTGGCTGTAGAGCAAACACAATAGATGTCTGAGTGCCAGGAACAAGCCACTGCTCTAATGCTCCACCTGACTTATTTTTAAATATAACTTCAAAAAATCTTTATTAGAATTGTTTTTTGGTTTGATTTGAATCCCAATGGACACATAGACCGAAAAGAAGAAGGGTACAGAAAGAAGAGTGGGGGAGAAAGTAAAAAGAAAAAGAGAAGAGAGCAAGAGACGTGAAGAATCCACTTCTAGACCTGCAAATAAAGCACAAACAAACAAGCAAACAAAACAGGGGCACAATATACAACAGCAACAAACAGCATATGAATATACAACAATTGTAATATCTTTCAAATGTACACGGTAATGATTAATTCAAGATTTGCTCAGTGTCAACCATAGTCCCAGTCAATGTGTCTGAAAACACCTGAGTCCATTCTTGTGTGAACACCCTGTGATCACCTGTGTGTGTATATGTGCTCTTGTGTACGTAAGGTTTAGTAATATTCAATAATAAGTTTGAGGAGCCACAGACCCGCACCCAAGGCCCATGGAGGACGCAGAAGAGGTCCGGGCCCCAGATGCCCAGAGGCCACCCAGGGCACTGACACCCCAGGGAGACCACAGCAGGGGCAGTCACAAACTCCCCCCCAGAAAGTGCAGAGGTTCACCCTGTGTGGGTCACCCGGCAGTCGCCGCGCTAGAGCCCTCGGGGGTCACGACAGGGCAGATCCAGCCCGGAACCAGAGACCCGAGACCAAGGGGGGAAACTGGCCCCAGCCGAGGCCCGACCGCACCAGGGGGCCCAGATCTCACCAGGCAGTCACAGATTTCTCTGATTTTTTAACATTTACTATTTAAATATTTCAAATTGTTCAAATGAGTCTTGGTTTGTTTGGTTTAAGAGGTCCTACTAATCCCACATATCTTGGTGAACTTTTAAAAGCTAACCAAACTAAAGCTCTGCTCTCAGGAGGTGAACACATCGTCAATAACTTACTGCATGTTTCTCCTGTGTCCTACTTTAGTGTCTTAAAATATAGTGAATTTGTAAAGATGTGTAAAACTGCTCTCTGTTTTCCAAGCATTTTGAGTGAAATCTGCATCAACAAGCTGCATCAAGAAATAACAAAGTGAGATGACTATTTAGTGTCATTCTGCTGAGGGAACCCCATGCACATATTGCAAAGATGTGGATGGTTAAACTGCTAAAATACTTCTCTCCTTCTGTCAACATAATAAAAAATAAACAGGTTCCTGTCATTTTTGGTCCAAATTAAAAGGACGACACTTCAGAGTGGGTTTTAGGTTCACTGGGTTAGAAAAAAAGACAACGGGACTTTCCTCAAAATGTAACTGTCTCTATGAGTCTGAAATCTTTATGCTCTGTGTTAAAAAGTATGATGATCCTCTTTAGTTTCTACATCAGCCTGTCAGCTGCAGACTGGCTCTCCTTCATATCACAGTGACTTTACTATCCTTTGTAAACAGGCCTAACATCTTTGTATCATTTATAAAGCTCCACCAACAGCTAATTCTCCTCTAAAGTTTATTTGACTTCAGAAATGAGGGAAAATGTTGAATCAGTGTTTTGTGTCATTTCATGAAAACAATAATGTTTATTTCTTGGGCTAACCAGCAGTCTAGTTTATTTTCTCCAGTAAGACTGTAAATCTGGATCACTCTAACATTTTCTATATCTGCTTGAACCTGGGGAGCTGTTGCCTTTCTGCAGGTCATTGACCAAGAGGCGGGGTTTCAGGTCACCAGTTCACCACAGGGTCACAGAGACAAATAGTCATTCACACCTATATAACCAATTTAAAGTCACCAAATAACCCAACATGCATGTTTTTGGTATGTGGAAGGAAACCAGAGAACCAGAAGATAAAACCCACACATGCATCAGTCCATGCACTCTAAACAGAAAGGATCCACCTGGGTACTGAACCTTCAGCCATGTCGGTGCTAACCGAATGTGTCATCATGCAGCCCAATGTGCTAGTGTTCAGTCTCAGTGTCAAAGGATGTTTAAATGAAATACTGAAGGTCTGGGTCAGAGCAACATAATGATTTTTATTTACTGGAAGCTGGAGAAGGAGCTGTGATACAATAAGCTGAATGAAAATCACAAGATGTTTTATTTGGTTAAAATAAGGCATGCATTGTAAATTGAGAATGCTTGTTGGAGGTTAGTAAAGTGTAAAAGACTCAATAGAAATGACAGGAAATAGTGAGCAGGGCTCAGATGGCTGGAATAAAAGGAAGATGGGAGGAACCTATTTAAGGTTCAGATATAAAATTTTTAGTGTTCTTGAAGCAAAGCTTGTAACAAAACTGTAGAACCACAGACATGGTCACAATTATTTACACAAGTAAAACATAAAACCCTCAAAATTACTGTAAAGACAAAGTGATCTATAAGAGTATAATAGCATTGTCAGTAGAGCTGTTAGCCTGGTATGTAAATTAGTGAGGGTCAAATAAGGCTGGGAGGTTGACTTGAGTCTGCTCTGTAACCAGTTTCTCAAAGCGCCGATTTACTGGCGTCAGAGCGACTGGTCTGGTATTAGAACATGGCTGGATGGTGAAGACAATCGTGATTCTTCTAGTAATCACCAAAAAGACTTTATCTGCTTTAAGAATCCCCCTCCTGCAGCCTCACAATGCTCTATACACCAGCAGGACATTTCCACAGAAACATAATCGTTTATACCATACTACCATGATCACGCCACCACACCTGGTCCTGACATGACCCTCAGACCAAACCAGTAGCATAACACTGATACAGTGATGAGGTCGTAGCCTAGGTGTAAAGCCTGCATGATATTCTCAGCCACCAAATCACAGAGATACATGTGGATTTCATGACATAAATCCACCTACAAAACTGATTTGCTGCAACCTCAGTACAGAAGTTGAGAGCTTTCTCAAAGCCATTGTCGATCTGTCACTCATATTGGGAAACCTACAGTTTTTATAGTGGGGTCTTCCTCCAGAGTAAGGGGTGTTGCATTTTGCTATAAGAAAAAAAATGTTTTTGTATTATTTTAAGTAGACTTACAGCACCCCAAAAGTGTTATTTCAGCTGGTGTGCAACCCATTTGATTAAATGTTTAGAGCGAAGTAGATGGATAAAGTGATGAACAAGTACAGTGATCAATGGGCATCAGCAATCGAGATGCCCAAGGGAGCATTTTGAGGGAGATTGGGAAGAACCTCAGGAAATTGTGCAGGCACTGCTGGACCTCCACTGGAAAATCAGTTCCTTTTACCCAAACCCCTCTTACCTCCCAAAAAGGGCAATGAGGAGCAGCATTCAGGCATGTTTGTGTGTGGATGAATAGCTCTGCAGAAAGCAATGCAGCTTTAGTGGGAAAAAGGTTTTACCACATTTCTAGGAGGGCTCCCCAGGACTGCAGAGTCCAGGAGTGAGAGAAAACAAATTGTAAGCTGTGTGAAACCATTTTTAGAGCAAAATTTGAAAACTCCCAAGTCGGTGAAGTGAAAGTGGGAAAGCATCAAAAAAAGAAATCAATGCATCAATGTCTAATGTTGCAAAAGCGAGCTCAGAGCTTAGATTTCTTTATTCTGGCGTGATATTCTTAGGCTTGACAGTGCAGCATGTAGAAATGATCGATTCTAGATTGACAAAAGAAATGGTTGATTAGCTTCATAAAGGTGGTAGATGACAAAAAAAAGAGTTTCTGGTTTAAGAAATTAGAGCAGAAAGCTGCAGTGTGAGAGAGAGAGAGAGAGAGAGAGAGAGAGAGAGAGAGAGAGAGAGAGAGAGAGGTCACAGGACACTGTGTGGGAGCAACTCTGACTGCAGAGGAGAAATAAAGAAACAGTTGAGAGAGAGAGGAGAATTGATGAATATTGCAAACTTATCAACACTTCCTGGATTCATAATTGAATTGTGCAACACACTCTGAGAAATATGTTAACTTTGCACGACAGGGTGACAAAGAGAAGAAATGAACAAATGATTGCTATGTTGGGAGAGAGACGGGGTGTTTTCTTTGCAAAATATGTGTTAATAGTTTGGGAAATTACCATCGGATTACAAATTTACAGAAAAAAAGAGAATTTTTGAGAAACTAACTGGTGTCAGATTTTCTGAGTAAATCTTATTGACGAGAGGAGACAGAAGAAAAACGAGATGACATCCTGTCATAGAGTTTGACAAAAAGTGGTAGAAAAATTGGAATAGATGGGAAAGAAGCAATCATCCTGGTAAAAGGTAATACTAAAAAATGTTGAGATGAGGGGGAAACTATCTATCAGAAATTTGACTGGAAAGTTGAAGGAAAAGAGGTGAACAACAACCAGCTGGAACCCGGACATCAATAACCAAAGATTAACATCAACATAGAAAGGGACTTGTCTTCTCATAGTTATCTTTTTAAAGCATCTGGATGATGTGAAAACAGGGTCAGGGATTCGCTGGTGAATAGAGGAAAAAGAATCCTGCAACCTGATGCCAGAACTGCAACAGAATATAGTCAAATGGAGTGAAAGAAGAGAATGAAACTGACATTGAAGTTCCAGGAATCTGAACAGAACATGGCAGGATGGAAGAGGGGAAAAAGAAGACGAAAAAAAATGCATTCCAGTGGCAGAAATGTGAGCAGAAAATTGTTTAAATGAAGTATGGAATGAGCACTGAGTGCATTGAAAAGGTGATTAAGTAAAACGTGACTGAAACCGGTGCCTTAAATAGCATCAGAATGTTGTCAAAATAGGTAAGAAGAGGGGAATAACGCTGTAACGTCAAAGATAAAAGCATGAAAAACTGTTGAAATGGCAGGATGGAGGGGAAAATTGAGTCTTGGTGCAGAAATTTGAGCAAAAATAAAAAAGCTTAAAAGATGGATAGCAGGAGGAGCAGCCATAACACTGATGGTAAGAGGCAGATAAAGGGGGGGGGGGAGCAGAAACGGTGCAGATCTCAGTGCACTGATATGGAGATGTCACAGGAAGAACTGGAAGGGATTAACAGGGGAGCAAGTTGTTCTGTAACTCTTTAATAATTTTATGAATCTTTGTATTCCATGACTTTCTATGCCAAAAACATACAGGTGATTCAGGGAGACTGACCCCAGCTGTAGGAGCAGGAGCTCTCTACAATAACTTTATGCTGGTTGCAGCAAGGCAAAAATCAATAAATGGATTATCAGCAATATCAAAAGTCATTGCCCTCATTTTAAAGCAATGGCTCATGGGAGTTTTGAACTGCAAAATGTTTATTCCCTGTAGCAGCTATTGTGCTGTAATTCTAATAAAATGATGGAAATAAACTGGAACAAGCATTTCACCCACTAGAATAGTTTCTCGTTGAGATCTCCTCTGTTTCACACTCAGACAGCCACCACAAACAACTCTTCTTACGGTCTGAACACTGCAGGTAAACGGTGACACAACCTGCTGCAAGGCTCAACCTTCTTGAAGATGAAACAGCTCTTCTAACAAGATGGAACAGAGCCTCAAAGCATACACTCAAAAGAAAGTCAAAGCAAAAGGTGACACCAAAAGAAAGACAAAGCAGTGTGACTGTGGACTCTACTGGAACATTAGCTAGTTGTTAGCGGTAGCTCGTAGCATGTGAAGCCAGGTAACGCTGAACCAGACTCAGATCTCATTAGGTAGAGCCTGTTCGTCTTCAGAAATGTTGTGTTAGGCTATGCTGGCTAACTGTGTGAACCAATATTAGTCCAAAATGAAAGTACAGGAGATCAGGATGAACGAGGCAGACTACAGAATCAGGTCATCAGGATCAGGGTTAGTGCCACGTTTATACAAACAGGGAATTTGTCTCGATGTACTGGTGCAAAAAAGTTCCTTCATTAAAATGCAAAGACTTGACCTGACAGATGAACAGTCACACACAGACACAATCACACATTCCGGCATATATTTAATGTTTAGTAGCTCAACAGCTGACGGGAAGAAGTTGTTCTGGTTCTGTGAGGTTCTGGTTCTGACAGCCTGCAGCTAGAGGGGAAGAGCTCTAAAAATGTTTCCAGGATGGGAGGAGTCAGCAGCAATCTTTCTGGCCCGCCTCGATGTCCTGGAGGTGTTCAGCTCATGAAGAGAGAGCAGCTCTTCAGCAGATCTGATGATTTCTTGCAGTCTCCCTTTGTCTGTAAGGTTAGAAGTGTGTACTCTACATCAGAGCTCTGAATCATAGTATTACTAGCCATAGGCCTTTTATACACACAAAGTGGTGGTTTCTAATCAGGCTGAATGAGGTAGGGAATGGATAAATTCTGCTCTGTCTCACTAGTTTGTACATGAACAGGACGATTCAGTTTCTGCTGTTATTTTATTTCAGTCATCCTTTATATAAAACAATGTTAATGTTAGCATATCTGTTTCTGAAACAATATGACGCTCTTTGCTGCTACTTGTGAAGTTACTGTTGAGTTAGGTTGCAGGGTTCTTCAGATACCACAAGGAGGAGCTGCTGCCCCAACAGTCCCCCAATTTAAATGCTGGTGCAGTTGTTTTAATTACAGAAAAAAGAAGGTGCAGAAAGGTTTAAACTACTAAAGGAACATTAACCTGCCACCTTAAGCCCGCCCACTGTGGGATGGCTTTTTAATGGACCCACAGATAGCAGCTGCTAATGATTCAAAGCCAAAATATATGTTGCTGTTGTTGTTTAGCCCCACCAGCTGGTTCTAACAATGCCACAACACTGCACATGTTCTTGTGTGAAAGTAGCAGGTTATGAAACAGACTGAATCACTTGGCAAAGGCACAAAAATAGCCCAGCATGACTGTTTGACATGACTATTTTTTCCTCTGTTGTATCTGTTGAAATGCAGGAAATAAAAAGGGGATGGGAATGACTCAACTCGATTCATGACAGCTTTACCTGTGTTATGATGCATGTTCTGTTATCCGTCCTCGACGAGGACTCCTTTATTTCTTGCTCAGGTTATGTGATTTATTTGAACGATGTTTACAAGTTTGACAAAAATGAGCTTATGCACCTATACAAGCTTGTGCACAAGCATTGCGGCATTTTTAAGCGTTTGACTGCATTTTTTTTCCCCTCTGAGGAAAGAAGACAAAAACACACCTAACCGCAAACACATCCCCCCCAGTGTTCTCATCTATATCGGAGGTACAGTTACAGCAGTCGATTTTCTCTGGAAGGCCTGCCTCCTGATATGATGATATGTAGCAGAAAACTTGTAAAGCGCAGAGCACCAGAGGTCCCTGAACCCCAGAGACTGCTTTGCAGTCAACCAAAGGCATATCTGCAGGCTGCTACATCAGACGCTATTATCTGTCTGGAGCTGGTGTTCATCATCATGAGCTCTGAACACTGAAACATCCAAATGCTTGGAATCCCAGCGGAGTGCTGCTTTCTCTTCTACAAAGCCCCAACATATTGCATTACAGTAGTGGGAATATGAGACAGCGCTGGATCTGCTAGAGGTTTGTGTTGTGCCTCAAAGGTAAGTTGAATAAGTTGAACTCTGCCAAGCAGACAGTAGAAGACAGTCTTTAGTTGTTAGAGATCTGAGATGATCTCTATAAGAGCGCAACCTTAAAGCAGGGAGGGTGGAGAGGTGTGGGGGGGCTCTGTAAACAGCTTAATTACAAGAACAGAAAGTGATTTCTTCATAATGAGAAAGGGTGTAGCACATCACATCCAGAGCTGTGACTGCTGACGTCTCACTGAGTCCCAATGTAGCAGAACTAATTCATACACACAGCTGTATGTCTAAAAGAACAGGGATTTACTTCAGGCTAATTAATAATCAAACAAACCAATGAGCAGTAAAACACACTGATGATTCACTGAGTCTGGACATGCGAGGTGTCCTCAGATCAGAATGCAACACCGTCTCACGTAGCCTGGAGCGTCGGCGCTCACATTCTCGTCTGCACAGACGCGGCTGTTTTCAGAATCAACACCAGGGTGTGACAGATCCAGAAAGCCTTTTGTCCTGGAGGGATGCAGGCGTCTGCTGGAGGTGAAAAATAAAAGATGACACACAGGAGCTGAAGTTTTATGCCTGTGAAATTATCTTTTTAACTTCTCACTTTTCTTCGCTGATGACATTTGCAAACTTTTCAAGTGAGGTCAAATTATATGAGTCTTTTTTTTTACTCCTACTTTGATTTAATTTGGATTTTAGCAACAGATGAAGCTTAAACTGTACTTATACAACAAATAAGACAAGGTGACATTCACTTACAGACAGTTTAACCCAGAAATTAGACTCATTCACTTCAAGAAAATTAAAAATTATATTAAACAACTTTGCCTTATTTGTATTTCCAATACTCTTACAATTTGAAGGTCAAGTTAGCCTAGAATGATATTTAATTTTTTTTGACAAATTATGTTAAATGTCTAAGAAATGTTGACTTTATCCATTCAGTTACAAGAAATGTGGAAGACATTTATGGTTAAAACTGAAAATGTGACCTTGTTTTGTAACATTATGGCCACCAAGTGTTTTAACTTATGTTGTTTTTGATTAAAGGTAAAAGATTTACAATTTAAACATGTTTGGGGTGAGTTATATCTATTTACATTAAATGGGTAGATTTACACATATGTCTTTCTAAATACATGTTCACCCAACTGAACGGTTTTTCAAGGCTTCGTGAATGTTTACGTTTTGGATAACAGGCTACCTGCCTTCAGGTGAGAAGCTCACAGCCTGCAACTCCACCTGAGCATCCCATACTTAACGTCCTGGTTTCCACCCCACTGTGTTCTTCTCATAACAGTGCCCCGTAAATACCACAGTGTCTAGTAAATGGGCTTTTTGACTCACCTGCTAGTTAACACTCACCTGGTTGTCCTAAGTTTCACTAAACCTGTCCTAGTTCAGACCTGTGGCTGCATTCTAAAGCAGGCTATCAGCAAAACCATCTGCAGCACATTCATTTATTCTTATAGTTAAAAATAAAAGCTTTTTAACCATCACCTGGTTGTCATGCTGGGTCCTGTTAGGTTACAGATCATTATAGTTCTCTGATGAATTAGTGTTAGTTAAAAAGCACTGAAGCAGCCAACTTTGTAAAAACCAACACTTTTATTATTCTCAAAACTTTTGGCCATGGCAGTGCAACATTCTTGGATTCCTAGAAAGAAATTCTTACCAAAGATAACAACTCACATACGTAGAGCGGCCTGTCAGAGCTGAATGACGTCTGCATTCAGGAGATTCAAATTGGTGTTTTTTCCCAGAGGCTCCAGTCTTGTTAAGTAGCCGTACGCAGTGGATGGCGCCTTTGACGTGAAGCCCAGTTACACTTATCAAGTATTGTAGAAACTCCCTGTCTAGGCGGATCGGTGAAGGCTGTTTCCAAAAAGTGAGCAGACTCAAAAAAGAGCTGCTTTCTTTAAAAGACAAGTCTGAAATGAGAGTGAGGCTGTCAGCTTGTTACCTTGAATAAAAATAAAACTTATTTATACTCTCACAAATATCTTTTAATCTAGAGAGTGAGAAGCAGGATTAATGAGCCGGGAAGGAAATTTTAAGTTCAACAATGTTTTTAGTGTCTTGAGATGAGATCAACATATAGTGAAACAGCTCTCAATACATCCATTTTCTTAAAAAAAAAAAAAAAAAAGAAGAAAACAGAAAGAAGTGAGTGGACTGAGAGGATTTTATTCTCAGAACGAACTGTTCCTTTTGACTTTAAACCACTTTATGAGACATCTTCAGAAAAGGAAAGCTTATGGTGCATTAAATGGGGATTGATTAAAGCTTGTTCTGGTTGATTTTTAAACATCTGGAACTAAAGTTAAGTGTATATACGGACTAAAGTTGTCACTGAGCTTTATTTTTACAAAAATTGTGAGGAAAAATATAGCCAGAATGCATCCTAACCTGTATATTTACAACAAATATAATTTATCCTTCATTCATCCCAATTAGTTTCTCTGTTTTGGACCCCTCTTTGGGTTTTTTGAGGAGCCCATTTGAAAGACTCCCAGGGGCAATTTGGAGTTCAGTTGCTCTGAACTCTTATATCATTTAGACTTAAAAAAGATAAATTGTTAGAAAATTCCTATCGAGTGTCAATAAAACAAAATACCACTTCCTAATAACAAAACACAAAGTTAGAGAGGTCACCAGCCCAGCATATGAATGCATAAGGTCAGCTTGTTGTAACCTAACATGCATGGTTTTAAACTGTGGGGAGATTAACGAAACACCCAGAGAACATCCACACATGCACACCCTGAATAGAAAAGCTCCTTCTAGATTTGAACCCAATGAATAAAATACACGATTGTAAATTGTCAGGTCTCCATATGCTTTTTATTATAATGTGACACTGATATTTATAAGCTCATTAATTTGCACATTCATACAGTCGGCATTCTTTTTGTTTTGTCAGCTCTAATTCCTGCTTTGACTGCAGCAGCTGTGGAGCTTTCACCGAGCTACAAATATAGATATCCATGAAATACCCTGGATGTGTTGAACCCACTTTGTAGTACAAACCTATTTTATGGCTTTTCTTTATACGTGTTGATTTCCACAAAGGATCAAATAAAAAAATAAATAGAAATAAAGCAGCGTACTTGCTTATTTTATGTGGAAATGAAGGAGTAAAAGACAAATCAAACAGGTGTGGAAATATATTTGTGTTTAGGAAAATACTTCACATAATTTGTTCTGCTTAGTGGGTTCAAAAAGTTTTTATCCAGTGGAAAAAATTCACATTCTTCATAACAAACAAAGTAATTGTCTAGTTGTCAGACCAGTTTAGATAAAATTTTAAAGCCAACATTTACATTAAACTGCTTTTAATTTACTTAGTGTAATTAATGTATTTTTTGTTAGAAGATGTCTTGAAGTTTTTGCGATTAAAATCTAAAATGTTTTATATGAACTCATATATAATCCATATGAGTGTCTTCTTGTCACAGACGGGACGGGGCCACAGGGGTGGCCAGGGGTGGCACTGACCACCCCTGAAATCTGATTGGCCACCCTGCCTGACCACTCCCACCAGAGCTGTCAATCAGTTTGTTTATATAGTTTTGTGGAACACTTTGCCAAAAACCACAAAAACAGACGTATCCAGCTGTAATGCTAATAATCTGCAGAAACTGTTATAATTCTACTTTACTGTAAATGTGATGTTGAAAGCACCTTCAGAGGCAGCAGGTTTTTGATGGTGTACAGTGAGACTGTGATATAATGTTCGTTTGTCTTCTACTGATTGTGTTCTCCATGATTTTGAATCTGCTGCATAGGTCATGCTAAACAGATATATTTATTACTTCAGTAAATAAAAAAGTTATTAAAACTTTGGTCTACTGTTCAGTGCAATTAAAGACTGTAAGTAAGTAAGTACATTATATATAGCACCTTTCACAGAAACAAATCACAAAGTGCTTCACAAAAACATCAAAATTAAAACATGATTAAAGACAAAGAACCAAAAACATCAAGCAATGAAAGAAAATAAAAGATTTAGTTAACAGCAGTTTTAAATATTTGGGTCTTCAGCTGCTTTTTAAAGGAGTCCAGACTGTCTGTACAGCGTAAAACTAAAGGAAGGTCATTCCAAAGTCGCGGTGCAACAGACTGGAAGGAGCGATCACCTCGACTTTTAAATCTGGTCCTTGGAACTGTTAGGAGATTCTGGTCTGTGGACCTGAGAGCTCGGGTTGGAGCGTACGGCTTTATCAGTTCAGTAACATAAAGAGGAGCTTGACCATGTAGGGCCCTGAAAGTTAGAGTCAGGATTTGAAAATGAACTCTACATTTAACAGGTAACCAGTCAGAGACCTCAGAATAGGAGTGATGTGATCTTTTCTGTTTGCTCCAGTGAGGAACCTCGCTGCAGAGTTCTGGACCAGCTGAAGGCCATAAAGGGCTTTTTGGTTCAAACATGTGAAAAGTGTGTTACAGTAATCTAGACGGGAGGAGATAAAAGCATGAAGAACCATTTCCAGTTCAGGTTTTGACACCAACTTTCTCAGTTTGGAAATATTTCTCAGATGATAAAAACAGTTTCTGACCAGCTGTTTTGAGTGACCTTCAAGAGACATTGATTGGTCGAAAATAACACCCAGAAGTTGGTCAACAAATCACACAACCTTTCACCTCATTGCAGAGCATTTAAATAAAATTGACCTTTTAGTGTGCCACCCTTCAATCCCCCACCCCAGTGAAAAAATTCTAGACACACCCCTGGTCACAGATGTCTTTCTGAAAACCACAAAGTTCTCTAAAGGAGGCAGAGGAGGGCTGATGGGCTACAAACTGTACAATTTACAACAATGAGGTAAAAGGTTGTTGACCAACTTCTCAGTTTAGGTTTTGTTCTACAAGAAAATGATGCCACATCATCTGTAGATGTTAAATACCTTTTTGAACTGTGCCAAACCTCATGTTACTGGAATAGCTTGGATTTTGTAGGACCGGAACTCTTGTTTTAACGTATTTATCCCAATGAACAGCAGGAGTCAATGCAACATCTGCTTCTAAGTACATCTCTGGTAATAATTTAAACATTTTCACCAATATGTTCTAAAATATTCCTTTAAAACAGGATATTTATGAACTGCTGATACAGTTGTAGCACTGTCTTTTGTAGCAGCTGTAACCACTGCACATCTGAGACATTTTAGCTGTCAGGCTCTTTAACTGGTGCTTAGAGGGTTTTAGGAATGCTGATCTGTTTTCTGATAATGTCTTTCATTCTTTTATATCCACCTATAGTGTGTGCACTAAACAATAAACATCAGCAAAAAAGTTTGATGGTGCATCTTTAATTTCTAAGTACAAAAATACATTCTACTAGTAGCATTACCTGGTCACCCTCTAATATTCTACTTCTTACATGTTCTATCAGGTTGTGTCTGACAATAGCTCCCAGACAAACTTCTCCTTTGTGCTCAGGATGTTCCTGTGTCTGCAGCTTTAAGTCCAGATTAAGCTGCTGGTGATGTTTCTTTCAGAAACAATTCAGTTATTGGCAGAGAGAAGCAGCGAGTGGGAGCATAGCAGCCCGATGCAGTTAAAGACCGGCCAGTCCACACAGATGTTGATGAAACGATCTGCACTTGTAACTTTCACAGTGCTCATTTTGGCCTACAGAAACACAATTAAACTTAAGAGCAACATTAGCCACATTAGTAACACAACGTGCTAATGTCAGCTACAGTTGTTAGGAAACTGCTGCCGTCAACTTTAAAGTATTATCTGCTATTCTTCATGGCAGGAGAGAGCAAACGGGACAGTGGAAGTGTTTTTTAGAAAGGTCTAACAGCCTGTTAGTCTCACTGTAGCCACCAGAAGATAAAGCCACCAGATCAAGGTCTACAACCTCTCCAAACACATATGTCACTGGTAACTACCTTTTAAAAACCCATGAGTTCACCAAATGGAAACAAAAGGAGATCTAGCTTTTAAAATATCTAAATATCGGTCCCTTTGAAAGGTTTCAAAGCCTGAAAGGTAGACAAGACTGAGGAGAGGTAAATGTTAAAATCCAAAATATATAAGGTCACATTAAAACTCAACAGGAGACAAATGGAACAATAAAAACAACAGTACATATTACAAAGAGAAAAACAGTATTTTTGTGTGTGACATAAGAAGTGAGAGTCCATTCAGCCAATCAGAAGGTTTAACAAAGATCAGATGATGCCTGACCTTGTTCTTACCAACAAAAGCAACCTTTAGTGTTGTTTCTTCTCAAAGGGAACGTATACTATGTTTCAAAACACAGCTATTAATTGTGCATAGCATTATAATGGCATCACCTGAAGGAGTAGTTTACATTTTAGAAGTGGTTTATTTGCATTTCCTGAGCTCACAAAGCCCGGTTCACACTGCAGGAATATTTAGCTGATTTTTGCACCAATTGCCCCTTTCAAAAGTCTTTAGAACTCCCCTGATCACCGTGATGTCTCTAAAGATATTCCTGTCCTGTGTGGTGTGTGCTCTGGTCTGCTTGGACGGACGTAGGAACCGTTCTGACCACAAATCAGGGAAATCCAATATATTGAATCGTAATGTACATAAACACCCTTCTAAAAACTTAACTGAATTAAACACTAAACAGACAGAGAGATAAATTAGAGCGGTGTACTGTTACCCCAGTTTACAAACTAACTCAACAATTAGCAGTCTGACTTTCCATTTCCTGAGCTCACAGTGTTAACAGTGCTGGGCATGTCCCACTATTCTATTACTGAATAATTGGACAGCACAGTAGTCCGTCACCAAGCCTCCTGCTCTTGCCAATGGAGAGGTGAAAGTCTTATTGATCCTGTGTCTGAATCTATGATCAATCACCCCAAATCAGCCCCCGGGGATGTGGAAGGAACAACAGGTGACAAAAGATATCTCTATGAGTATGTTTATATTAATCACAGCACGGGGGAGGAGGGGAGAGAAGGGGCGATGTGGTTAGAATCCCCAAACACTGGTTTTCTCTGGTTTCTCACTCAATCCTCAAGAGGACATGGGAAGTTTTAGACCGCTGACACACACAGAGACCCGATAGGCCAGTAGCTCGGCTCGACCCGGCCTGATCTGGGTGACGTCAGCGCGGTGGAGGGCCCTGGTGTGGCTTCCTGTAATTGAGTTAAATAAATGATTGCGTTTCCAGTGGTGGTTGCTGCGGCCCTCAGCTTTATGCCTGGCTAGAGCCACCGCCGATTTAATTAATTTTTAATTAGGAGGGAAAATTGCAGACCTATTCCAGCGAGACCTTTAAGACATCTGTGCATTTGAGATAACGTTCTTAAACACTCAGAGCCTCCTGGTAGCGGGAAGCTTCCAGGGCACAGCGACTCTCCCAGTCCAGGGGACCGCGGGAGGTAAGACAGGGCGCTGTCCCGGTCTCTGAGTGGACGGCGTTTTGGTTTGATGATGTCACTAAGCCTCTGACTTGAGATCCATACAGATTCATGTCACTGTCACACGCCGCTTTAACTGAGTGATTGTCCTCCACCCCCACTGTTACAAACACTTGTGTAAAGAGCATATCCATTAATTTCACACACACTTCCGCTCAGACCCACTCTCCACTGATGAAAATGCACCGCTGTCCTATTTTTGCTTCGTAATCCCTCTCACACTTTTGGCGTCGGCTGCAGCTTGATGTATGGTCGTCACGGTTTGTAAGAATGTGGCGGGCGGATGTTCAACAGCCTGTTGGAGGATGTTTTACTGCCCTGGCAGGCGGCGTGTTGTCACAATGTGTTCAATATCGCAACGCATCAAAATTTACTGCAGTCTTCCAGCACTTTCCATTTATTGTGCTTTATCGTTATGGCGACACGCATTGATCACGGCAAATAATACTTTTTATTATTGAACATTACCCCACACGCTCTGTAATCAGATTTATTTCCTGTCCGGCGTGTCTGCGGCGTGGCATACGAGCAGATATCCTCGCGGGTGGAGAGGAGAGGATCCTGTTTACACCACGTGGTAATATCCCCGAAGAGCAGACTGCCCGAGCAGGAGATGGTATCTGTGTTTGTTGTGCCTGAGTAAAAACATCTGACCTTCTTTTGGTGATACACATTGACAAGTTCCTGTTGAAATGTAGGAATATCATAGCAGGAGGGGGAAAAAAAGCTTGCATTTAAGGAGAGGACGACGAGAAAGGGAAGATAAGCTGCAAAATAACAGCTAGGTGTCTTAAAACGGCAAAAATCATTCAGCATTTATTGATCTCCCTGGCGCTAATTGGGCTATGTTCTGAATTCTCTCCTTGCACTTCATTTCAGTTCCACATTTAGTAAAATTAACAAATGTGTTATTGGGAGAAGCTTGTTGTTGGAGGAGCTGATGGCAGACCATGGAAGTGCCTAATTAGGCTGCTGTCCAGGAGGCTGCAGTGTGTGTGAGAAACGCCCTGTCTCTGGCATTTAATCTTATCCTGTCACATCCACTTTGCCTCTCCCTCAGCCCCCAGAAGCGCTCTGAGCGCATGGCTGAGGGAGCACCTGAATGCATCGCTGTAATTTTCTCTTTGCGGGATTCACGCTCAAATGCCTCACTCATGACACTGGCTGATGGTCCTCCAGGCTGAACCTGCTTTGCTCTTGAAGTAATGAATAAAGCACCGCGATGCACTAAAACCCAGGCTTGCTGTGAATTTATGTGGGAATGCAGGGTAGATAAGAGAAGAAAAGTGGTTTCTGATTCTATACTTTAAAACCGGTAAAGAAGCAGGAAATTATAGGACGGTCAAACAATGACTGCAAGCCAATAATTAATTCTTACAGCGTCTTTCTTTTCCTGAGAGAAAGAGTTGGAAATTGAACTGTCTTCTGTTGATCACAACATATCAATGAGACAAAGAATTAGTGTTTTTGTGGTTTCGTGTTATACTGTGTCAAATACTGGATGATGCTGACATGCAGACAAAAAACAAACAAGAAAAGATAATGAGCAATCTGATGAGACAACAAGAATTATTTGAAACTTGTTATTTGCCAAATAATTCCACAAAAACAGATTTTTCTTTAACCAGAAGGGCTGTAGCCGCCATCCAAAGACATCACAGGGTATCAAATCCTGGGAACGGTTTCAGCTTTTTGATTCTCTGTGTCTGCATCACCCCAAAACAGGAATCCATGAAACTGTAAAAAGTGTTTTCAAACTGGGAAAACAGCAGCCTCTGAATCCAGTATTAGTTCTCATTTCAGTGTGGATAATCCACAGACGAGGCTGCCAGCAGTTGTTGTAGTTGGAACCAATTTAAACAATGCTAAGCAGAATGTGTCTGAACTAACCCTTTTAGTTCTAATACCAGCCTTCAAAGTCAGCATTGCTTTTGATTATTTTGGTTTAATTAACCAGCCATTTGGTCCGTGTTTGGTAAATTTGCTTGATTTACTAAAAATTGGTGACATCGTCTGCACGCCTTTTGCAATCATTTTTCTGCTGTAGTTGTTTGCCAAGGTCCTCATTAAACATGAATTCTAACTGTTCTGAAAATAACAGTGAATAGAAGTTTTTTTATAAGTTTCAAACAACATTAATATTTGATAATAAACATCCCATGTTAATACAGATGTACTGTCGAAACACAGATGATCTCCTTTATCATCTCTAAAGTTTCACACAATGCTTTCTACATCTATCCAGTCCCACATGGTACCGAACTGTGGGAAAAGAAAAATCCCGGATATGAACAGGAATATATTTTCTGTGATATATGAAAAATTCCCAAAGCATGTATTTATGCCAAACATGTTTGCTCTAATCTTATCAAAGCCTGCTTTCCAGGCTTTTAAGTGTCTGAGATATTGGTGTCTCTGTGCAACAAAATATAATCACTGACATAATCAGAACCACTGATATGAGAATAAAAACAACTAGCTAGGGGATGGTTCTGGTTCTGTAGAACGTTATGAATAATTAACATGTTACCTGTTGTAGGTAGCTTTTTGTACATCCTCAGTTAGGATACATCACTGATCAGAGTGGGTTGGCTCTTCTGAATTTGATTCTTTTTCAAGCCCCATGCAGTAACACCCATATTTATGATGGCATAATAAACCACTCTGACAATATGACTAAATACCACGAAATGTAAAAAAACAACAACAATTAAATGTGGAGAAAATAAGTAAAAAAATATTTTGTCAACAATAAAGTTATCTGAGAATATAAATGGAATTAAAAATGAATTTGGCACTGACTCAAAGCCCTACAATACCCATAATGCCTTGTGTGAAGCTGCAGTTTTTAGTTTCCCTAGAGAAAAATCATTTTAAAAGTGTGTTCATGCTTTGAGGTTTGTGTCAATGTTTGATACTCTTATTGTGAAAGGTTGAAGGAAGTTCTTCTAGTTTTGCTTGTTAAACACAACCACAGCAGCAGCCTAAAGATCACACTTATGAAAATACTTTACTTTTTGTAGTTTACTCCGTAAAACTAGACCCAGAATGCTTGGTTACAATACGAAATACAGTCAGGTTTAGGATCATGATGTGATTTGCATCAACAGACATTTCAGCCTTATTCTGCAAATAGCATGTCATTAGCATGTTATTATTTACCTTTGGTCTTTTTTCCTCCCTGATATGATGTTGTACATATTGGTTTCAGTCCTGGGGCACCAACATCTTTGCACCAGGATCAACATTGCAACTATCTACCAGTAGTCATGCTACAGAGATGTTATATTTCCTGAATCCAACATGTGGAAAAGTACCAAACAAATGATGCATGTGTCTCATAATGTCTTTCATTAAATCTTGCACATGCAGAAACCTTATGTTATTATTAGACCCAATGCAGGCTGAGTTGTTACCACTTACATAGAAATGATTAGCATTATGCTAACGTTTAAGAGCTTATGCTCATGCAAATATTTTTGGGACCTAATTCATGATTATGGTCATTTTGACACTGGATTAACTTCACACACAAATACAAATAATTAATTGATAACCGGATACATGGTGCAAAGGTTAACTCATACAGCAGGTAAAGTGAGGATTGAACATGTAACGCTGTGTCATTCCATGTTATTACACACAAATTAATACATGGACATTGATGTTTTTTTGCTTTGCATGCATGGATTCAATAGGTTGTTCCTGACATTCAGTGAGAATTTTATGTCAATAACACCTTTATAAATATATAATGATGAGGATAACTTTATTGACCCCTCAAAGTAAAATGATCTTTCAGTACAACCTCTCCAAGATCACACATACACCAACACATAAAAACACATAAACAGGACTGCAGGCATAATCCAGCATCAAAATGACCATATAATCATAAATTAGGTCCCAAAAATATTGAGCACAAGCTCTTGAATGTTAGCATAATACTGATCAATGTGGTGCTCCCTTATACAGATGAATGGATAACATGAAGGGGGAGGGAATGAGGGAGTGACAGGGTGTAGGGTGAAGTGGAGGGATGCAAGAAAAGCCCCTCAACACACAGTAAAAGCACAACAATCAAACAGACACAATTGCAGACACGAGGTGGGTGGAAGGGATCTGGATCTCCATTCCAACTGGAGAGAGGTTGCGGCCTTCAACCCCCAGAGAGGAGAGTCAAGGAATGAAGAGAACGCTGGAGGGGAAACAGGCATGTGTGTCAGTGATACGTTTTGTTCTCCTGGATGTGTGTGGTGTCAGTTGATAAGTGAGTATAGAAAACTTGGTGACATATTGAAAAAAATTTAAATATGTTATATGTACTTTTTCAAAGTAAACTTTACCATAGTAAAATATGATGGTCCCAGACTTCCTATTTCATTTGGGATTATTTGAGTTAGTTCTGGTGGGATTGAAGGACTATCACTAGTCAGAGTAAGGCCAGGACTAGAGTGGATTTCTGTAACGTTAAACAACTTTAAGTATAAGCAGTTGATGTGAATAGTATTTTAGTCTGTTTTGTGGTCATATCAGGAGAAAAGCTGCCAGGAGTTCTGCAGCTTATAGAATGTGTGAATAAACTATCTAATACAGAATTTACAGCTGTGTGAAGATTAATAATGTTCACATAAACTGTTCTGACATGTGGACATTAGAGTTGTTTTCAGATGGCAGCGTTCCCCTTTGGCCTCCTGTGCTAACCATTAGCTTGTCAATTCATGTCAGAACTAATGTGTTTCTCTAATTGAGGCCATTCCAATAGTTATCTACACCAGGTAGGATATTAATTGTTCATAATCTTTTTATGTAACAACACTCTAAAAGATCTGAACCATGTCTTTAACTTTTGTGTTAATTTATTTTGCATTTCAGCTCTTACCCAGTGATAAATATAAACCTTGGTGCACTTGGGAAAATGTTAAAATTGCATTTGAAAAATGTGGAGGTAATCTTTTTTTTTCCCAGTGACTCAGCAGCTCTTACTGCACACTAGAAATTTTCTTTAACTACTCAATCAAATTTAACGTGTTCACCTTCTCCGTAGTGACAAAAAGTTTTTCAGGTTTTTTAGTAACCATGAAAGCTCCACTTTCAGGTCATTTAAATGCTACATGTGTCTCGCCTTCACTCATAGGAGTTTAGTCAGGTTCTGCATTCACGCCTGTTTTATTATTTAAAAAAGCCTCATCATCTGTAATCTCTGGTTCAAGTCCAGCAGCTCTGCACCAATCATAAAGCAGAGCACGTGCCAATAATGACAGAGCTGATTTCCATGTAATTTCCCTCAGGTATCCTGCTGCTGTCTCTCATGCTCACAATATGGCCACTAACATCAACACTCGCAGGTGTAACCTACAGCCATCCCTTCCCAAGCTCGTCAGACAGCTGCCTTCATGTTGAACGGTGTCTCGGTGGTGCCGGGTTTTTAATAGATGATAATCACAGCAGGACGTAGAAAGGCAGGCCAAAACGAGTTTAATAGCTTCAGATGGATGTGTGTTGCAGTTCGGCAGGACGAGGAAAAAAGAGACAGCGACATTAGCACCTACTCGCTGTGACTCGGGGGTGACCTTCTCGGCAGGGACGGAGAAATGTCATCTCAATTAGGCCCATGGCACCCTCTGCTTTTGTTACGGCCGAGCAAAAGGAGGAGTTTCCGCAACTGGATGCTAAAAGCTCAAATTGCCTCTTTTGGAAACATTCCGATTCGGAATCCAAACAAACCGGAAAGTGGCTCAGACTGTATCTAGCTGAGTAAGTGGCTGCAATTTACTCTGATTCATCTCTTTTATGTTTGCGTTAGCAACGAGAGTTTAAATGAGACAATCATTCTAATGGTATACGTTTAAATATGAATTTAATAGCACAGTTTAGACCGAGAACGAATAAATCTCCTGATGTGATTCCGACCTGCCGTGTTTAATCTCGAGAGGGACTCACGGTTAAATCATTCAGGTGCCCCGTTGTGGCTTTTCTAATTTTAGTTTTAATCAGCGCGCTGATATATCAGCATTGTTAAATCAGAAACCTCATATACCTGATAAGCTGGATCGTTAATCAACTGGTAATCATTTCGATATTCATTTTCTCCTTGGCATAAAAAGCCTCCCAGATACTTAGATATGTACAAATGATTACACGCATGCACGCTCAAAATCTCTCACACACAAAACGCTGGTTGGGTTTTTCTAAATCAAGTCAACATCTGTAGATGCGCGCAGGTTTAAATGAGAGTTTTGCACCTTCTGTTCAACAACAGAAAAGTGTGACCTTGATTTCACACCGAAAGAAAAAACTGGGCCATTATTTCCTTAATACAGTGCAGCCCTTCAAGCACTTTGGTTCCTGCTTTAACATTTAACCGTTCTTTATTGCTTGCTGACTAGGCTCAAGACGGCAAGGTCAATTACCAAGGGTTCCCCTAAGAAGGCGCTTTACTTAGCTCATCGTTCTGCACAGCGTCGTCAAAAGGAACCATAATGACCCTTGTAAGCGCCAAGCTGAGGGATTAAATGCAGCTCTCTTTGTTTTGATACGCTACCGTTTTGTGATTTTAGTGGCGCGAAGGAAAGAAAAAACAAGCAAAGAGAGAGCTGTAAAAAGATTTAAGATCCGAGCATATTAAAATATTCATCATGCTGCTTTGAACAGTGGGTCACTACATGAAAAATGTTGTAGAGCGCATTATTTAAGGCTTTGAGAGGAGAACAGAGCTCTCCCCCAGGCTACATTTGGGGCAACTCGATGAGATATAGGTGCAATTTTCCCCCCCTAACGGAGCGGCAGACTGGAAACAGCAAATAGCCGTGAAATTATTTGCATATAGGGGCCATTTTAATGACATCAGGTAACACAACACTAATCCACCCTCACCCTAACCCCCTCGCCTCATTCTCCCTAACACAAAAACTGGAAATCAATCCAATAAATGTGCACACAAAGTAATACGTGCACACAGTCGGCTTGTAAAATTCCCTAACCTTGCACCACCTAAAGTAATCATATGGCCCATGCATGAAGTACTCCACCTCTTAGTGACAGAACCTTAATCAAAGGTCACGAGTGAGGGGGGGGGATGCAGCGCTGTAATTGTTACATGCCTAATTTAGTAGAACATTGCATAAGCTTTGGGCTGTTTTCTGCTGGTGATTTATGTTATTGCAGCCCCATTGACTTTCATAACAGTATTCAGCGAGCTGATGTTTGCTGTGCTCCGTGTGTGTGCTACGTCATATTCTATCAATGGAATGGACTGTACCTACATGATCGCAGCGACTTATTGCCCGAGACAAAAATATTTGTTTCACTGGATGCAGAAATGCCACAGACCTCCACCATAAAAACGACTGTAATGCAATGTTTTAGAAAAGGAATGATTTATTCATCTATGTCCCTTAGATAACGGCATCTGACTTCCAGCCCGCCTGAACCAAAAGGCATTTGCTACATGGAGCTGAAAAGCAAACCCAGCTGACTTTTTTTTTCTTTTCTCCTCCTACTCCTGCAGATGCCCTTGCACACTGGAAACTAATTAACTGGACATTTAGTTCTGTCAGAAGTCAGCAACTAAAATGCTCAAAGTTCTCACAGCTCAAAAAAGAAATCACTCTTAAGCCACAGTTAACATGTCACATGTGAAAGGGAAGGGTTTAATATGCATTCCTGCTCACATTTAAATCTGAACCATTCACAGCTTGCAACAGCTTAATGGACTTTTAAGCTAAAGACGGCTTTTTAACAAAAACACACGGCACAATTCGCTGTGAATTTTTGACATTTTTTCCCAGAAATGATCTTGAAACTCCCCTTAAAAATGTCTTTTAGCTTTGACGGAAGCTGCCTTTTACTTTGTGCGTTTCTCTTTGAACTTAATGTGCTTATTAATGGTTGCCGGGCCGAAGACATCTGCACACAAAGACAGAGGAGAGAATTAATGATGTAAAAAATCAACTGAGATAACTTCCAGAGCAAAAACGTTCCACTATAGATCCACTGTTTATGTTTTCCATCGAGCGTAGTGCTCCCTACCTTGATGCTAAAAGGGTGGGTATGTTTGGGGGAAAAAAAATAGGAATCTGCTCAGGCTGAGGCCTGCCAAGTAGAAACGCTATTAAATCAAGCATCTCAAATGCAAATAGCTGCTTTGACAGTGCTAAACATAACCTCATCCTGCTCTGCCTCTTATAGACCAACATCCCTCGTTGGTTCTGCTTTCCCCTGCCGATGTTCTGGGTGTGTTTAAGCAGGCCACACTGTTAGGTCGGCTGTAGTCCTAACAGGGTGTAAACGGGTTTCTCTGCTGCTGCACAGTGTGCTGCATTTGTATGACAACCAAATATCCTCTTCAAAACCCTTTCAGTGAATTGTGTAGCGTGATCAATATACACTCTGACCTCTGACCTACGTGATCATCAAAAATAATAATCCATCTTCTTCCCAATAACTCTGATTATAATGACTCTTTTATGATGTTTTAACCTGAATCAACATTCCTCCAAGGTCACGGTCGTATCGGAAGAATCCACCGGACTTTATATAATAATAATAATAAAGACTCTTGGTGTCTCTTCCTAAAATGACACCTTAATCTGTTACAGAAATGTCTTAAATGATTAATGCACTTTCTCTTACAGCATGGTGAATGTTTGATCCAGCTTCAGTATTATTGTTACTTTGCTAAAAGGTTAAATCAGTATTATTACTTATTTCCACCTTGCTAAGGATAAATAAGTAAACCTTCCACACCCCTCACACGGGGTGACGTAGGACTTTAGAGCCTGAGTCACGTGTCTTGTTTAGAGTCTCCTGATTGGCCCACGTTTTACTGACAGCTCTCAGCTGTCTGCCCAACACGGGAAGAGAGTCAGTTCTCCCCCAGCCTCGGAGGAGGAAACAACCCGCTGTCAACTTGCTACACAGTGGGTTATTGATGCCGACTGCCCCCCCGTAACGGGTCAAGCCCCGTAGCAGTCGAAGAAGCTTCTTACCCCTGAGAGCAGGAAACATCCACCTGCCTCTCTATCTCAGCCAGAATGGGTAAGACAGCCAGCTATCAACTGACCAGCCATGGGTCCCACTGACATCGTATCCACGGACGCTCTCCGCCAGGCCAGGCGGGTCTATCTACCTGTCAGGCCCCCAGATCGACCGAGGGGGAATCTCCGCTTCCTCGTCGAACTCCAGCAGCCGGACGTGATCCAGGAGCGAGGTGCAGTAACGACCCATGACCTGGTAAAGCAGGCTACTTTGATAAAGCTAACCCTCTACCACTAGCCTGCTCATCAAAGTAACCTCTCCACTTTATCCCTGATAACTAAGCCCTTAAGCTAACTCCTTAGTCTTGATATCACCACGAGACTCAGGTTCTAAACTCAGAAGATCAATTTTAGAACATCTACCACTTAGTGAATGCTAACCAAATTGCTACCTCAAATGCTAATCTGTTTACAAATGTTCGTCAGCTTTTATAATAAATATTGAATATATTTATTCCTGACTCAGCTTCCATTCGTCAAATAACAGGTACATAAATGACTCCCTGCAACTAAAAAGAATCTAGATAATCCTGCTTTTATCACAAACAGTTGGTTAAACCCAGGTCTCCAGAGCACACAGACTCTCGTCTAAACCCTCGGTAACTGTAATGAATAAGCGGAAGGTGAGTAATAAAACATTAGCTTTTATACACACTACAATTGTAAAAGCAGAGCAGCAGCAGATCTGCTGAATGAAGTCTCATCCCCCAGTAATTTGCCTCAGGCTCCATGTGGTTTGAGTCATTGTCAATCATTTAGTTTGATGCGCTTCGGAAGATCGACGAGGGAGCTGTGTCACCGCTCAGAGCCGCGCAGCCTCCCACCTCGATTCTGCAAAAGAAGACAAAAACAACAAACAAGCTCTCTAAATGTGCTCCTCTGAATATAATTACTATTCTACAGGTAATTCCCCAACCCACATTTTCTTTTTTCCCCTCCATCTGCCTCCGCTCTCTTTGAATGCACTCATTTTAATAGAAAACAAAATTCCTGTTCCTTTAATATATAATGTGTTGTTTTTCCTTTATTTTTTTTTATTACGGAACCCTCACAGAATAGTTACAGAAGTAAAAACGTCACAGAACATAACGCCCCAATATACTGTAAGGCTGTAGACACTGACTATGCTAATGAATGCTTCACGCAGCCTCATTATGAGCTGTGCAGGGAGGTCGTTTTTCTTGGCTTTTTTCCCAAGGAAGTATTGCTTGAGGTGGGGAAATGGGCTGAAGTCCTCAGTGTGAGAATTAGAAAGGATAAAAAAAACTGTAAATGAAGAGGGAGACAGAGCCATCATTAGTGCATGTGATTTATATATATTAAAGGTCTTAGTGTGTGTTTTTCCTGCAGGGTTTATGTGTTCGCTGTTTTGGTTTACCAGTTGCTGACAAATGAACTGCATATTAGTTTAGGATTAAAAATCTGTGGGCATTTTATAGATATAATTACGACTTGAGTTCTCCTGCCACTCCAGGGACGGTGAGAAGTTGGAGCATAATTTCCATCTACACACGGTGAAATAAGGGTTTCATTTTTGTACCCAATGGTACCATTCTCAGGAAAATGAAATAGAATAATACATGTATTAAAAATTCTAAAACTGAACTCGAGTTCTAAGTACAACACCCACCCACTACACGCACTGGGAGTTCTACAAAGAAGCACCTTCAGCCAGAGCCTGATCCCTCAAGGTGCAGGACAGACTGTCAGAGGAACATTAACATAGAGGGTCTCTTTGATTGTTTGTTTTATACTGTAATGTTGTTTGAATTGTGCTGCTCTAACATTTTAATTTCCCGCAAGCAATTATTAAATAATCTGTCTACAAATATCCAGTAAGCCACTAAAATGGTCCTATCACTGTAGTTTTCTTATTTGAGAAGTACAAAACTATTTCTGACAGGAAGAGATTTAGGATTTTATCTCTAACTAAAAACCTTCTGAAGAATGGACGTCAATAAAACAAATGTCTTTCTTCTATAAAGCCCAATGGTAATTTGACTTAAAGAGCAAATTGATGATTGTTTTTTTAATTCAGATAAAATGATGTCCAACAATACTATTTGAAACATTTATTGAGGGTTTTTTGTTTTACAATACATTTTTAAAACCATTTTTCTATTCAAAAGGGCCCCTTTTCAGCAAAGCTTCTAAAAATTATTAAAAACAAAATTCGACCTGTGACGTCACTAAGGGGAGTTTTAAGCTAGGTGGCACTGCAGACAGTGTTGCCAGATGTAGATAATTATCGTATTTGTAGGATAATTTAACACTCTGTACGATCAATAATCCCATAAATATGATCATTTGAGCCCTTTGTTGTGTGGAATTTGTATAAGAGATGTTTGTATTAATCATTGTGTTAGATCCTTTAAAGCTAAAACTACTTAAACATTTCCAAACTGGCAACGCTGCAGTCTGCTGGCTCAGTAACTCAGTCAACATAACAGATATTTATTAGATATTAAGTTAAATACACTTCTACAAAAAGTTTGGGATGTTTGGCTTTCTGGTGCATTTTCAGGATAAAACTAAAACACATTTTAACCTTTACAGGTGAACTTGATGTTCTCTAACTTTAATGGCAAAATTCACAACAGGTGTGTGATCCATGAAATGACCAATACATTACCTGGTTCAATTAGAATCAGTATTTATTAAACAGTCCTCCTCATCATGCTGGTTTTGAAATCATGAGACTAAGACAACTAAATTGATCAACAGTTCCTCATCATTGTGAGGCTTTAAACAGGATGTTCTCAGATGGAAGTCTTCACCAAGCTTAGACTCACAGAGTGTCATCAGCAGGTTGCCACAGAGATAGAGAGTCTGGAAGAATCACAGAAAGATATAGAAGTGGACATCTTTGGTCAAATCCCAAACTGATGACTGCTTCATTGTAAATTTACCATTTCATTGTGAACAGTGTCCTGAGGAACAAGATGATAAATGGCACACAACTCCAGGCACATTTAAGGGAGGTGACAGGAACCCTAGTGTCACGTCAGACCATTCAAAACCATTTACATCAGCTTGATGCTAGACCTGCAAGAGTACCTGATCGTAATGCATGGACCAGGTAGCATTTACGCTGGACGAGGGACCAGTGGATTTCAGTGCTGTTAACTGATGATGAAAGTTGATTCATTCTGAGCAGCAAAGATGGACGCCAACAATGTTGGGAGACATCAAGGAGAAACTATGCATCTGACGAGCTTTGGGTGGTGGTGTTACCCAAGTGCAGAAGAAGATTGCAGGAGAAGGCTGGTGAACTTAAAGGGTTTTATTTGCAGGAACACAGGTAGACAACAGGACAATAAGGCCAGGGACACAACATCAGGAACCAACAGGGAGTGACTGAACTAAGCAGCATATACATGTATAGGGAAGGAGGTGATCAGGGAGATGAGACACACATGTCGAGGATTAGTGTGTGGAGACACAAGGAGGAACACTGAAACACACAGAGAAGACAGACACTGGACACAAGGAGGCAGGACGTGACAAGTAGTGCTCGCTGCAGAACCAGATAGGTGGAGCTGCACCAGGTTCAGCCCCGCCCATTCAACCAGTCAGCCCAGCCCCGCTGACTTGTTTTTTTTTTTTTATTAACTTCATTGAAACCAGGGTCAGCCCTGCTCCGCTGTTTTTTTAAAATGAACTTTATTGCAAAAGAGTGAATTTACAAGAAAATAACTGAATCTGCCTGTTTCTCCTTCTGTTTCCCCTTGTTTTCAGGATAAAACATATCCTCAAAACTGATTAAATATCTCGGGGTTTCAGTCATGTTCTGGTAACAGTATTAGTTTGTGAATGAGAAACGTTAATGTTTTCTGTCATATGGACTACAACGAGAGACAGTGAGCATAACAGAGAAAGCCGAACTAGCCCACTTTGCCTCATAGCGTTAGCCGCCATTAGCCGCTGATAGCAGCTGTTAGCTTTGCGCTTGAGCTCTGTGACTTAACCTGGCGGGGGGGCAAAGCATCGGGGGTCCCTGAGCGCTTCGCGGACCCGCAGCATGTTGCTCTGCAGACCTAGCATAGCGTTAGCCACTGATAGCATAGCCACTGTTAGCTTTGCCCTTGGGCTCTGTGGCTTAAACTGGCGGGGGGCCAAAGCACTGGGGGAAACCCTGAGCACTTCGCGGACCCACAACACGTACTGTAGCTCAGCAGACCCAGAGCACAAAGCTCTGCCGGACCCAAACAGAGCTTTGCTTCGCGGACCCGCAGCACAAAGCTGCGCCGGACCAGGAGCACCGTACGAAGCTCCGCGGACACGCTTGCAGCATTACCCGACAACAAGGTGTTGCATCTCCGCTGGACTTTGTGCTCTGGATCCGGCAGAGATGCAACACCTCGTTCTCAGATCTAACAGCCCAGTGTATTAGTCCAATATAACCAGGTCAATCACAGGCGAGGTGTGGGAGCTGACTCTGATGAAATGGGCAGGTCTGACTCTGGTTGAATGGGCGGGGCTGAACCTGGTGCAGCTCCACCTTTCTGGTTCTGCAGCGACCAGCCTCTCGGACATGACAGTACCCCCAACCCCCCCTGTACTTTCTCCAGACCGGAATCTCATAGAAAACCTATGGGATCAGCTGAGTCAGCATGTAAAGGCTGGTAACTCTGAACCCCAGAACCTCAATGACCTGAAGGTCACCCTTCAAGAAGAGTGGGATGTCAATATTCAGCAGACAAGTCGACTTGTGAACAGCATAAGACGTCATTGTCGAGTCGTAATTGAGGCTCGAGGTCACATGACCAGTTACTGAGACATTGATTTTTGTTGAGGTATACCCACCACTGTTGTTGGCTTTTGTTTCAATAAATAGTTTTGAGATGAGGAAATCATCATTGCATGCGTCTACTTAAAAGCCCTGCTTTTATGATATAATATCACTGTAGTGAAAAGTTTTTACATGTTCATGAATTTATCCAGCATGCCAAGTATCCCTAACTTTTTGTGACAAGTCTACAGTATATATTTTGGTAGCTGAGTATCATTCTCAGTGCATACTCTGAGTTTTAACAGCATTGGCAATCTCACACAAGATCTTGCAATATCATGTGAGACGGAGTCTAACAACTTCTTTAGACTTGACCAAAACCTCTTTAACTCCATCATTTCCAAATATAGGATGATCTCAATTTAAAACTCAGTCATGAAAGGCAGTGGGTGATATGAATTCCTTCCAGAAATGCTATCCGCATTTTTATGTGATCGTATTTGAAAGGTGCTGGTGAAGTTCAAACAATCTGTACTACTTTAAAAAGCACATTCGAGGATGGATTTCCTCTTCAAATGTTTTCCCACTTGCGTGACTGCATGTAATCTACAGCTTGGGGAGGTTTTTTTTTTTTTTTTTTCAAAATTGTGGGGTTTTTACCCTGTTGTGGCATCAGTTAAAGTTTTTAGATTCTCCACAGTCAAACACATATAGAAACATTGCAGTTTTTTAAAGTACTCAAATCTTGCATTTTTCATGTTGGAGGTTTGTTGTTTTTACCTGTTTCTGATGGGCATTATTTCTTGTGATAAACAAAATCAATCATCTTTAAGAGTGATCATTTTAATTGTCAAATGAAATGTGACAAAAACATTTCCTGACCGTTAGAACTTTTTTGTATTGTGCTGCAATGCAAATGATGCACCTGAGGAGGAAACATTCAAGATGGCTGCCAAGGCTGACATTAACAAAACACAAACATTGCTATAATTCAGTCAACTTTCCAGATATTAAATTGCCTTTTGGTGTTGTAGCAGCTAAGAGTTATCTCCAAAACATATTCTGAGTAATACATATCAAAGTTATATGCAGAGTTATTTGTCAATAACTTTCAACCCTGTCTGTTAGCAAAACATATCATTAACCAGTGTTGGAATTTTTATGAAACTTTTTGAAATGCATCATTTGATGAACATCTATAAAACTGTATGATGCACTGGAACTAAAAGTCATAGCATAATTCCCGTACAAGCTGCATGTCTTAGTGGATTTTTTCCTGAGGGTTTTTCCAGAGCTGTGGGAGGAAATTTGAACCAGGAAACTGTGACAGAAGCTGAAGAATAACAGGCAAAGAGCAATAATGGTGCCTCAATGCTCATGCAATGGCACCCTTATTAAAGGTGTGGCTGAACCGACATGCTAAACCTTTGATGAAGCAGTGTGGGCTTCATGGTGGCGTAGTGCATTTCACTGATGACTTCAAGAAGGTTTCCAGTTTGACTTTTGCTCAAGGCTGTTCTGTTTGAAGTTTGCATGTTCTGTCTGTGCTGGTTTTTCTACCTCTGTAGCAGTAGTGTGCAGTGTACTGTCATTTCCATTGGGTGTATTTTCGTACCAGAACAGAAATATAGCTACATGTTTGTCACAAGAGCAGCAGAATTTCTATTTTAAAGTTACAGACAAGAAAGTATAAAAATATAAAAACACAGTTCACGCACCAGATGACACAAGGAGATCTGACCAGAGGAGGCTGATGTCAGTGTGAGATCGTGCGAGAGCTCTGTGTAATCCAACATGGCTGACATCTGACTGAAAAACAAACCAGCACTGAGAAAAGCCAATATGAAGAAGCTATAAAAAAAACCTAAATAACTTAAATTATAATCTCATGCTTTTTAGCTGAGACAAACTGGAGGAGGATGAAAAACTACTTCAAGTGCATTGTAATGGGAAAAACAAACAAGCCAGGATCTGGAGGAAACTCATTTCAACCGCTTGTAACCATGATCTTGTTCTTTCGGTCATTACCCAAAGCTCATGACCATAGGTGAAGATTGGGAGGTAGATCGACCAGTAAATTGAGAGCCTTGCTTTCCAGCTCAGCTCCTTCTTCACTACGACAGACCGGTTCAGCATCACTGCAGACGCTGCCCCAATCTGCCTGTCAATGTCCAGCTCCTTCCTTCCCTCACTCGTGAATAAGACCCCGAAATACTTAAACTCGGCATTAGCTCAGTTGGGAGAGTGGCCAGTCTGGTAACCGGAGGGTCGCCGGTTTGATCCCCAGCTCCAGCTGGGTTAGATTGTCATTGTGTCCTTGGGCAAGACACTTCACCCACTTTGCCTGTGTGAATGTTGGTGGTGGTCAGAAGGGCCGATGGTGCAGAATGGTAGCCTCACTTCTGTCAGACTGCCCCAGGGCAGCTGTGACTACAGACGTTAGTCGTAGTTTACCACCACCGGAGTGTGAATGAGTGTGTGAAAGAATAATGCAACTCTGTAAAGTGTCTTTGAGTGTCCTAAAAAGCGCTATATAAAACCGATGTATTATTATTATCCACTTGAGACAGGACCTCCCTCCTGACCCGAATTTGACAAGCCACCATTTTCCAGCCAAGAACCATGGTCCCAGACTTGGAGGTGCTGATCCTCATCCCGGTGGGAATATCTTAAAATAAATGTGACCTTACATTTCCTTGTAAATTCACATTCATCTGGAACAATCCTGACATCCTGCAAAATAAACATCATATAGACAGGGGTGCACACACTAAGGGTGTTACTGGTGTCACATGCATGTGTCAGAGGGGCTGCGAGTGTGTGTCTATAGCTTCAGAGGCCATGTGAGCACTCATTTGCTGCGCTGCAACAGGATATGAAGTTCATCAGATTACGGACTGCGCCATCAGGACCGCAAAAGTGCCGATCCGCAAAGGTGCATTTGAGCAGTAGGTTCTGGTGACAATATCTGGTGTGCATGCGTACTGGTGCCCTAATTATGTGCACACCTGCATATAGAGCACATTTTTCAGGGGGAAACATTTCATAGTTTAATGATCTAACTGGATTTGGAAAAAAATTTGGGGGAATATTTTTAATTGGAACCTATTATCCTGTGAACATTTAATATTAAACTACTGGATGGAATATTCACAAACTTCCTAAAACTTCAATTAGATTCACAAATGTATAGTAAAATCCTCAACACAGAATTATCTCTCGCTCTCTGCCAAACTCCAAATGGAAAAGAGATCTATGAACTCAGATTCAAATCTATAGATGGATATATGTAAAAACCCATTTAAAATGACCCAAAATGCCAACATACATGAGATAGATTACAAGGTTCTACACAGAATACACCACACAGGACAAACAATGTTCCAGGTGGGTCTGAGACTAAATGATATATTGCATGGGGGATTCACCAGATAGCTATTAATAAATTCTGGCAGGTGATCTGTGAGGACCTATTGTTATGGTCAGACTACACCATTACTGCGTCACCCTCACTTTGCCTGCTTGGTGACATCACAAACAGTGATCTGGAAGTGACAAAAGCTCACAAGCTCCTCTCAGTTGTAATCACTGTCAGGAAAATCATTCTTAAAAACTGAAATAAAAAATAACCAAAGTTTAGTTTGAAGGCGTCCTGTTGGTTCATGTCTCAATGGAGAGAATGTCTGTTAATAGGAAAAATAAGTTAATAAATTTGAATGTATCTAAGCTCCCATTATTAAAGCTCCTATCTAAACCCACTTCCCCTTCCTACTTCTAATTCACATATAGTAGGTGGAAAATATGGTAAATGGCCTGTATTTATAGAGTGCTTTCTAGAGTGTTCTACACTCCCCAAAGCGCTGTCATTCTCACACACTGGTGGTGATCAGCTACATTGTAGCCTCAGCTGCCCTGGGGCACACTGACGGAGGCGGGGAAGCCATGCACCAGTGTCCGCCAAGTCTCTCTGACCACCACCAGTAGACAAGGTGAGTGAGGTGTCTTGCCCAAGGACACAACGACAAAGTAACCCAGATGGAGCTGGGATCGAACCCTCCAGTTGCCAGACCGGCAACTCTACCAACTGAGCTGCACGCTACCCCCACACATATGCACACACACACCCAAACACACAGTTATACTAACATTCACAGAAATAAACTCAGATACAAACACAGACACCTAGACACAAGGATATAGACACAGACACAGAGAAGTACATGCACGTATAGATTTAGGCACAGAACACAAACACAGGCCAATAATAATAGAGAATAGTAAAATATTTTTAATCACTATAACTTTTAGCTTTGTTTTTTATTTTTTCACTGATTAGACCCCACCACTACCACATCTTTTTTCCCTGTTTTGTTTATTGTCTCTTTTCTCTCTGCCTGTCCACTTTGTTGCCTAAGCAGATGCAGAGCTAACTGCACAGCAAGTAAAGTTTGTCACACCTCTCGTAGAGTAAATTTGTTCTGATGTACTGAGACACTCATCCCCTCAATTCCATCAGCCTATCAGAACAGGACAAGTGAAAAAGAAAATTTAGCAACTCGGAAAAGTTTTTATTATTTAGGAAACAAATGCAACACACGGACCTTTTTGGGTCCATTTCTGTACCCTTGTTTCTCAGTGTGCAGTATAGATGAGGGGGAAAAAGACACCCTCGTGTTTTTAAATGTGATTCACATGGCCAGCAAATTGGATGAGTGAGTATATCCTTCATAATTTTATGCACAGCTTATCTATATTTTGGTGTAATAAGCTCAGGGTCCTGAGACAAAAACTGAGCATGCCAATTAAGACACTCACTCCCAATCTTCTCCCTTTCTCCCTCGCTTCGTCTGTTTGATTTCTACAACCTCTTCTTCTTCTCTCCTGATTATTTCTGATGCTGCAATCTTTCGGTCCTCCCCCCCAGTTCCCTGTCAGCTTCTCAACCTCATAATTAGCCAGCATTAATTAGATGCACTGGCATAATTGTTAATCATTGGTTACGCTGGAAACATCTCAGAGAACGAACAGAATGCCAAGCATGGCATGGGGAAAACAACAACTCAGGCAGCAGGGAGGGAGGCAAAGTGAAAGATGATTGTATGTAGATGGGAAAAGATTCTCACACAAAATGCAATAATGTAATGTGACTAAATCCCTGAGAACTCAGTTTTGCCGCTCTGCCCTTGGAGACAGCAACAAAGTGAGATCAGGCTGGTAGGTAATTCATTAATGACTCTGAGCCTGCTCTTATCACCTTATATTATCACTGCGTGCACTCCAGAGGATAGCTCTGAGGATGAAAACAAAAAAGTCTGCTGCACGAGTGAGCGGTGGCGTTCGGATTATAAATACTCCTAATGACCACCACCTCGATGAATGGCTTGAAATGGGAAAGTCGTGGTGAGTTTGCTTATGGAGTCCCCTCGGCTCACACATACAAAGACTGCGCTGCTGTCGGTCCATCTCCGATTACGGTCTAATCGAATTCAGCCTCATGTCTGGCTGCTCCCGCGGGTCTGCTCTGGCGGTCGACTCCTGTGATAAAACATTAAAACAAGACACCGCCATTTCATTGTGGAACGAGTCAAAGGGGACATCAAAGAGCCGCGTTGCCTTGCTATTGCGCTCTCTGTTGGTTTTTTTCGCCTCTGTTTATTTACATGTTTACATTTCCCCTTCCTCTCCATCCTTCTGCGTGTTGACGATGAAAGGTGGGCTCGAAGTAGTCAACTGTCGTGTCATTGGGAGTCAGACGGCATCTTTCAGAGGTTACGCGGCTCATTCTTTATTCTCCGTGTCAACTGCTCGTAAATTTTTACGGCTTTGTGGTAAGACCTCAGCTATTCAAATGATCTTGTCACAATGCATCCCTGAGCAGGAATAAAGCCCTCCTTTATGGGAAACTGTAAACATTCGCTGTGCTTCATGGGGAACAATAGCCATTTATAAGAGTCCAGCAGAGGCCATGTCCAAAGGGGACAGTAAACTTTTCTCTCCCTCCCCATCTTCTCTTTTCTTGTCTTTCTCTCCCTGTTCCTCTGTATTTTCTTGCCTTTTTTCCAAAGCCTGGCTGAGATCAGGCCGGGTTTTAATGAGAGCCGCAGCCTCACTCTGAGCCCTCCTCTCTATGCAGCTCCATGAGCCTCGTAATCCGCCATCGATCCTTCCATGAGTTGTTGCTGTCAGCTTTCTGAAATAACAGAAAAAGAAAAAGAAAAAAAAAGCACCATTCCAATTAGCCCAGGTTATAATTGGGTTTTATTACAGTGGCGGAGCAGGACTTGGTGGAGCATGACGCATGTCATCGCTCTTCTCCCCGCAAATCTCCTCCGAGAGGTCGGGAGTGACACTGCGCCCTTCTTGCCAGCTTGTACCCACAAGCCGAAAGCTTTCCCTGCCTCAGCTCGCAACACCGAGCCAAGTAAGCACTCTATTTGAATGTGACCATAATCCTAATTTCATACGGACAAACGGTTTTAGCTTACCTGCCTGCAATATAGAAATTTATCTCCCAAAAGAAATGGACTTTGCTCTGCAAAATGTCAGTTAACTTGCTTGAAAAGCTCAAGGACAGACGAGGGAGATAACCTTTGTGAGGAGCAAGAGTGCTACAATATGCTTTTCAAAGCTTTTGTTCAGTCAGACTGTCTCACCTTTGAGTAATTCACTCGACAACTTTTTGATTCTTTGCTCCTGACTTCATGGTGCTGAAGCTGTACAATGAATTCATTTGAATAACAAAGAGAATCGTTTAAGAACTGAACCACACACTTATTTCCCCTGGATAATAGCCTCAAACTCTGAAACTGTTGTTGTTCATCCGTCTCTGCCGGATTTCCAACGTAAATATTCTTCAGTTTAAGTTTCTGGAGAAACGCGAGCACATAATACTTTAAAATAATTAAAAGCAAAAATTTGCAGATTTCTGGGACAAATTAGACCAATTTGTTCCAACATTTCTGAAGTGAGACTGAAGAGAGTTTGCAGCTCTTCGTTCCTTTTCATATTCCAAGATAAATAATCTTTAGAATCTTTGAATAACTGGGCAAAGCCAGGGAAGCTGATGTAGGACTTCCAAGATTCAAAGCCAGTGAAAATGAGTAACATTTGGTACAAAAACTCACAAGCGTTAGGGAGGCTTAAATGAGCCTTCACACTCCTCCTCTCTGAAGTGTATTCAGAGAATTGAATTACACCCCTCTAGAGAGAGAGGGAGAAAGTGATGCAAGACAGAAAAACAGAGAAAGACAGAAGGAGAGTAAATAGAGTTTTCTTGTGTGGCTAGAAATGTGGAAATACAGTTTTCTGGCCACGCAAAGAGCAAACATCAGGAGTATCAACTCTGATGGAGACGAGACTGGCGGTGTCACTGCACTGTATGTTTCCATGGCAACAACTAAACCAACTGATGATGCGAGGTAGCCTGATTGTCACAAACACGGTCACCGGGACCTGGCTGTCAAGCTGCTAGGGGGGGAAGTGGTGGAGAGAAGCACTCAGAGCACTTACAGGCCTGTTCTTTTTCCTTCGGTTTACTGTACCCTTATCCGTCTTGCAGCCAAACCCCGTGTCATGAAGGACAGCCTGGTACTCCACACTTTTTATGCCCTGTCTGAAGCAACCTGTGTTAATCTGTGTGGGCTACTCAAGGCACCTCTGATTTGTAGCATCATGTCTTCTGAGCCTTTGAAGTCAGGGAGAACAGCAGCACTGTCCGTAGCCGTGCCATTTAAAATAGTTTAGCGGACTTTTATGTGCTGATTAGGTATTCTGTGTGAAACGCCTCTCTGTTTTCCTTCTTGAACAGCAAACCGTGAAGGTGTTTAATAAAAAATAAGATCAGCGCAAGTGATGATCTTTGTCTCCGCCGTCCCTCCCGAGGGAGGTGGCCGACGGGCAGCGGCCACCTGCTACTGGGAGTGCTGCGCTTTACTGGTGCCATGAAAAGACAGAGGCAGCTCTCCACAGGCCAATCAAACTGTACCAACAGCTGGCCGCATGCCCTCCTCTATTCTTCCTTCTGTGTCTGTGTCTCTCTACCTCAATCTGTCCCTCTTTTCATGTGTCTTTCGCTCAAGCAAACCACCCCCCATCATGTCCTTTAACGTCATCCTCCACAGAGAGTGTCTCCGTCCCTTAACTCCCAATCAGGCTGCAAATATTTACAGCTCAGCCCTGATTTAGTCTAGGTTAATTAGTGAAAGTTAAATAGCTATAATTTGAACTATCCTAAAAAACACACACACACACAAATAGCAACACACTGACAACTGACTGTCTCACTCATTCTCAACGCCAGCTCCTGACCTGCCCTCTAGCCCCAGAGGCATAATGTGGTTTATTATAGACATGTGAAGACTTAATTAGATGTGTATAATGCATGCTGTCCAGGGATTGGTATAAAACGGGGATGTGTTATAAAAGTGGCTGTGTTAACATCCTGTATTAGTCTATCTCTTTGTGTTGTGTTAGCGAAAAGAGGCAGCTTGATGTTAAAGCGCTGTTTGCTTCTCATTATGACAGATATATGTTGCTTAGCCAGCCAGGAGAGGAAGAAGAAGGGAAGAAGAGGATTTCACACACCCTTTTTTTTGCGCTTTTTCATATTCTTTTTTAAATAATTGGCTCACTATGTGGTAGGGAAAACGAAACAGTGGCAGAAGTTATAAGTAATGAGCGTCATCATTAAACAAATACAGCCTGATACACCTTTTGGCTCTGACTGCGGTAGTGACAGCTGGTGCATCTGAATATGTGTAGGAACGCTTTCCTTCAAACTAAGCTCGCAAAGAACTTCTTAAGACTCCTGAGAGTTTTTACATCTGTGGCAAATCACTCAGCTCTATAGGCTCTGCGCCCTGCCCTGGAGAAAGCCTTAAAGATTAGCAGTTAGATTGCAATCTTTACTACAAACAGTTTTTCCAAGAGTAGGGGAGGGGGGGCGAGTAAAAGCTGCGCCGATGAGAGAGAGATTAGCCCAGACCGAAACAAGAGAGACAAAACTAATCTACTCAAAAAGAAGAGGACGGTCACATAAAAGGAAGAGGTGGGAGATGGTGTGAAAGTGCAGGCATGCTCAACACTAAAGGAAATATTTATGACTTGCAGTGGGCATAAAGATGGAGTCAGAGCTTTGGCGAACCAAACAGAAACAAAGAGCAGGATCGATAAATCCATACAGGTTCACAGCAACACCGGATCCTCTGACATTTGTCACACGCATTATTGGTCCATCGGACAGGACCGTGACCTGAGTGACATTGCTGGCTTCGTGTCCATCTCTGCCAACAAAAAAAAGTGTGCAGAACCCACGCAAAGTACAAACAGGCTCCTCTTCAAGAGCAGAGTTTCCATTTGTTCATCTTTCCTGGATTCATGTACAAAACCCCCAACGGATCCCATTAAAAGTCCAAAACAAACAATGGGTTAGACCATCTTGCTGCACCTATCTCTGCACTGTCTGGAACAACCTGATTCCCATTAGCTGTGAGTGAAGAGGTTACTTTAAAAAATAATTCACAAAAGGAGAGTTTTCATTCTCTTTTAGAAATGTCTCGGGCTCTGCAGGGCTCTGGTGGTTTTGGTAGGGTTTATTCCAGCAGAATGAAATTCTGCTTTTCGGGGACTATTTTCTGTAGGGGGAAAAAAACTGTAATACATGAACTGTTCAAAGCACAATTACAGTAGAGTCTATATGGACTGACTTAACATGGTCTTGTTTCAAAATGTCAACGCTCACTGATTTATTCGTGTAGACTCGTTGGGTATAGGACTTCAACCTCATCCAACCAGTGGACCCTGTTCTGGTAGTCTCTCTTCAGACCAGCTTCTTTATGTTCAGCTTTAGTCTTTCATCTTTTCCAGTCTGTGACGTTATCGCAGGGTGTGTCCTATCAGAGCTGATTAACTTTAGGTTGTTTATTACAGCTAGTCAGCTTTGGGGATTTTCTCAGGCCACCTGATGTTTAGAAGGTTTCATAGACCCATTAGTTGATGAATCAACACTCACTGGTGTGGTTTTAAAGTTAAAAGTGTATAACAACTTTGTTTCTGTTGGCACTACTCATGAGAAATAACAGTTAAATGTTGGTTATGGTCCTTAAAGAGCTTGTTCAGACCTGTTGAATCAGGTTTGCTTTAAACATGTTTTTCTGGGAGAATAACCCAACTGGATACAGCTAACTAGCTCTGCAGCTAATTTCCACTGCAAATAATTAGATTTTGTTGTAAATAAATTAAAAAATGTTAAAGGCACTCTCAGTAAATTTTTCATATTTTTAAATCTTTTTCTCGAGCCAGTATGTTCTAATATGACCCTTTACAGGGTTAATGAAAAGTCACTCAGCCCCATCTGCTGCTTGTGTCCAGAATACCTCATTTGCAACTTCAGAGTCACCGGTCCGGTGCCCTGAAGTTTCAAAAAGCCACGTATATCGTGAGAAGCAGTAACCTGCTGAGGACAAACGAGCTGAAGATGCAAACATCATAGATATGAGCTAAGAGATCTATTGTTTCGTATTCATCATATCATGGTGGAGCCTCCAAAGAAACAAAGAAAATCTTTATCTGATGATTGAAAACACGGGCACACAGCGAGAGGAGGGGTCAACAAGTCGTTTTTATGACAGTGATTTAAAACGGACATTAGGGGGTGCTAAAAACAAGCCAAAACTGCATAGTGTGCCTTTAAGTTGTTGGCTTTGTTAAGGTTTTTGTTTTGTTTAGTTTTCTAAGGCAGCAGTGACCCATTTTAGTCTTCTTGACCCCAGTGTGACAAGCTGCTATAGCTAATCCGTCTCTAAACCAACGTCTGTTACCTATAACAGGTAAGATATTGTTTATGACCGCTTCACAGAACCACAGTTCAAAGTTTATGAACCATTGTTTGAAACATTGAAAGACACAGAAAAATAAATAAGATATGGTAGATTTATTGTTTAAAGTATTTGTTGTGTTTTTGCATGTTTTTTAGGTCATTTGAAATTGTTGTCAAACACATGGCACAAATGGAATTTTAACAGATCTTTATGTTGGTGCAGTGAAGAGAACTTAACTTTTTAACAGGCCTATTTTAGGGTAGTCACTTTGACTGGAAAGAGTAAAGGAGGGACAGGTGTGTTAACAAGGGCTGCATTCCACTTCTTCAGCTAGTTGTTGTCTAAACCAATGCTGTTCCTTCAAAAGGAATGTGCCCCTTGTTAAAATATCTGCCATGAAATAGGCCCATTGCTCCATGGAGCATTGTATCTATAGATGATCCTGAACTCTTAATAATAGGACCTGGTACAATAGTTCTGCATGCCTTTGGTATATTTGGTCTCCATCTCTTCACTGACAGCTTTAACATCCTCCAGCTCCCCTAAAGAGTCTAAAGCTGAAACAGAAAATGAATAAATGTAAGATTTAATTATGAAATATTGTCATTTCTTTTTCGTTTGGAATCAGTTTCTTTGTGATAAGTTTTTTTTGCTAAGCTCGTTCAGTTCTCCCTCTTTACTTTCTCACTCATTGCTGCTTTCCCATCTCTTAGAACAACTGTGGCCCACAAGCCTTTGATGCACACACCAAGTGTGTTTGAAAACGTTTCATATTGCTTTTAAATGTGACTTAAAGGCTGCTTTGTGATTAACAGCTAAACTCTGAGCAAAATCCACCTTAGTGATTGCTTCCTTGACTTAGAAAGATTGTTATTTAAATCAGATATGTGCTTCAGAACTAATTAATTGATAAAAATCTTTATCTTGACGCAACAAAAACACAGAGATTTCAACTGAAGTCCTCCTTGAACTATTTTTGCAGTAAATTTGATTTGTCCTTCCTTAAAAACATGTCTAATTAGATCAAATTAAACACAGTGGAGGAGCCACAGAGAACAGGTCCCAACAGACCAAGAGTCTCATGACAACAAATTAACATTTCATTTACTATCACGCTTCAATTTCATTTCAAACACCGAGAACCTTCTTTCCAGACTCATCTACGCCGTGTTCTGAAACGTGCTCATCAACTACTTTTTATTGCAGTGACAATATTGGCTGAATGAAGATTAAAAAAAAGGGTGATCGTCACCTTCACAGGTGTGGATCTGTGAATGCGGCACGGTATTTGTTTTGGAGCAGCGTGGATGTGACTGTGGCAGTTTTACCATTCAGAGGCAGCAGCAGCACCCGTTCATTACCCTGTAAATAAAACCCGAGGCAGACGCGTTATTTAGCTTTGAGATAAAACCATGAGAGCAGCTGATGAATTCAGGGATTTACCAAACAGCACAACGCGCTGACAGGAAGTCCTCGTTTTAATATACGATGATAAAAACTTCCTCAGAGACAACTAAAAGCTGTTTGTGTAAATTTCTTGATGCTTATAGATGTCAGTTCTGTTCAAGATAAATGTTTCTGACTTCCTTCATGAGCTGCTGCAGATCACTCCAGTTTTAATTTCCAAGCAAGGATTTCCCCCCCCCCCCTTTTTGTTGACAGATACAGTTGGTATGCTGATGAAAATCTGTTTTTAGTGCTTTGAAATCACAATAATGTCAAGCTTGTCCACCCTTGAAATTACAAAGAGTGACATATTTAAAATAGCAAAGCCTTTAAATCGTCCTTTTGTTTGTTTGTTTCCAAAAATTCAAATTTAAGCACTTTGTTTTTATGAAGCAAATATTAAGTTGTGTTGTAGAAACCTCTGCTCCGGATGGAGGTGTTTTATAGTTTTTGATGTATATATCAATTCATTCAACCATTTTCTGATATTCATCCAAGGTCCAGGAGAGAAACCCAGACTTCTTTCTCCCTAGGGAGTCTCTCCAGCTCCTCCTGGGGATCCCAAGGCGTTTCCAGACTTACAGGATATATAATCCCTCCAGCAAGTTCTGGGTCTGCCTCAGGGTCTCCTCCCAGTGGGACGTGCCCAGAAAACCTTCAGCGGAAAGCACCTAGGAGGCATCCTAATCAGATGTCCAAACCACCTTAACTGACTTCTTCTGATGGCTCTACTCAGAGCTCTGACGGAGCTCGTCCACCCAACAGAGGAAGCCTATTTATCCAAGATCTCATTCATGATTCTTCTTCTTTATCACAACAGATGAGAACAGAGTCCTCATCACTGCAACTGAAGCCCCGATCCATCAGTCCATCTCTTGCTCATCACTCAGAAACAAGAAACGAGGACTCACCCTAGACGGAGCATTCCTGCTTTATTCAGCTTGATGATCTCAGATTCTTTACTTCCTTGTGAAGGGAATATAAAAACAAGCTTTATCCTTAATTCTACTGTAAACATTTCTAAAGGGCTTGCTTTGGTGTTTAAAAAATGAAAATAAGTTACACAACTTTACAACTATAAGCTGAAACAAATAATACTGAAGGTAGAGCAGAGAGGAGTGGCCTTGTGATGGACTGGTGACCTCCAGGCTGCAGCCCAACCTCTCATCTGGAGACAGTGAGGTAGTTTCATAGGATTCAGGTCACTGCGACTCAAAACAGCATGAAAGAGGTTCAGAAAATGAAGGAATTATTGGAAGAATGAACAAAAGAAGAGGAAATATGGACAGAAGAGGCTGAGGTAGGGACCATGAACCCAAGCCAAATTGAGGTCAGCACAGGGTCACTCACTGTAACACCTGAACACCTCATTTTTGTGTCCAAACCTTGTTTCTTCTGCTGCATTGTCCTGTCAGTGTGTGCTCCTGGTTTGTTTTTTCTCATCCTTTCCTGTTAAACTGTCTGGTAAATGTTTGAAGTGGATAAAAGTTTGGTCACTGGTGAAGTGGAGTGTCCATTCATGGTGTTTTTTCATAACCACAGCGGTAGACAAACCTTTGACCCTCCAGACTGGAGATGAGGATCTCTGACTGACCTTGTTCTTTTTCCCTCTGACCTGCTAAAGCTTTTTGTGAAATATCAGTGTTGAAGGTAACAGAATGTAGACGGGGAGGGAGGGAGCGGGTGGTATCAAAGGGCCCAATAGAGCAGAGGTGAACTATATTATTGTTGAGGAAGTTCTGTGTTAAGCTGCTACCTTTTTATGTTTAATAAAAACACAGATAAAAGTATTCACACAAAACTGAGCACAAAAACTGTGTTTGGATGTATTTATTATCATTCCATGGCAGATTTTTAATATTTTACCTGTTGCAGCGAACAGTTTGAATGGCCTCCGTTTGGAGAAATAGAAATCAGTTGGTTTTTTTTTAATTTGTGAGCTAACGGCTAGTGTGTGTTGTGCTACCATCATAGATAGATACTGTAGATATGCACTTTATCAATCCCGTGCAGAAAATGAGTTAATTACAGCAACATAAATGTAAAGTTAGAGCAGGGGTCGCGTTAACCAGAAATGTCCGGTATTTAACCGTTTTTTTTTTTTACTTTGACGGAAAGATCTGAAGGGCGCCGGTCATTCTGACAGGTTTGCAAGCGCACCTGCCCGCCCATCAGACCGTCATAGGAAATCACTGAATTGTCCCCTCTAATAATTCGAACTAAGGATGCAGAAATAGTGCTGCATCTCCACCAATTACTGCAGCCCAGACTGAGGTTCTGTGCTGCTGTGCGTGGACCTGTGATCCAGACGTCCTGCGCTCTGCAACAGAAGAACACTGGTCCGCCAGTGCGCACTGCGCATCAGGTGTCAGACGCGAACTGCTCAAATGCCCCTTTGCCATCCAGTGCTCAGCGCGATCAGATATGGATTAACTACACTTCCTGTTGTATTGCGCTCTCAAAGTAGCGTTCATAGGCTGTGGAGGCTTGTTGACACGCAAAATCTGCTCCACGAGCCGCGCACACATAGAACTGGACTCCAAACGCGAGGAGGTCCACATTAAACAGCAGCGCCAGGTTCCCCCCCCCCCGAGTATCTCAATGAAAAATATGTGAACCCCTCTTTCTCTCTCTCTCTCTCATGATCTCATAATGAACGTTAATATTATACAGTAATCAGAGTCCCGCGGACAGTGTTGGGTAGTATCGGAATACTGTATTCAGAATACTGTATTTAGAATATTATTTTGACGTACTGTATTCCGATAGTTACTATTTGTAAACATGGTATTCAGAATACAGTTACTTTCGTAATACCATTGGAATACTTGTGTCTCCATGTTGTGTAGGTTATCTATCCCATAATGCCCCTAAACAACGTGCCTCCCTTACCATAACAACCCTACCAAAACACGAGGGTACACTACCGACCAGCCGGTAGCAACAGGTAGCAACAGGTAGCAGCTAGCCTCGTATGGATTCAGACCAAGAGTTGGAGTGGTTGGAGGCACAACCACAGCTGAATCAACCTACCAGCAGTGGAGGAATAAGTGCATTCATGTCCTGGAAATTCAAGCTAATTTTCACTCTAAAAAAGGAACGGGGCGAGTGAAATATGACGGTGCAGTGCGATCTTTCTCTGCCAGCTAACAACCTACTAGCTGCGTCCAAAGACTCTAATCTAATCTGAAGAAACACCTTAAAGTTAGTTTTATCTTTCTAGTTCTGCTTCCTTAGTGCTTTATTTAACAGCCTGTATCGTGTTAGTTCTGTCATTTCTCACTTTTACAGTGTTGGTATTGTATCTGAAATGACGCTAGCTTGATGATGTTGTTGTGGTTTCCCACAAATGTGGGTTTCATGTTAAGAGCTTTCCATCTGGAGTGCAATGAACATCAAGAACATCACTTTGCAATAGACTTAAAGCGGCTCTCTGGAGGATTTTCCTCTGTATCAAAGTTTTCTAAATGTTTTAAATGATATTTCAGGTCTAAACTATGATCTATGGGTTGAGTTCCACAACATCTGTCATTCTGATGAAGACCCTCCTTCCTCCTAGAGACCCCTTTCCATTATTTCTTGCCGCCGACATTTTTCAGCCAATGAAATTCAAATGTCTGCATTCTCTCAACATGCACGCGCATCGACCAAACCTGTACCAGTAGGGGGCGCTGTCGTACAGGACGCTCCGTGTGTTTCTCTGTTTGTGTCTCAGCCGTTCACTGAGGACTCACGGCTCATTTCTACTAAAAACCTACCCATTTCCCAGCTAAAGATGGATTTATTTTAATTTTTAAACCTTTCACCTCACAGAATGACAAGGCTTGACAGGATTACGTGTTTATTTTGGTCAGAAAGTTCATCCAGGGCCGAGTCAAGTTCAGCTTCAGAGTCCAGCAGCAGCTCTCTGCTAACAGAGCTAATATCAGAAGCAGCAGGGACAGAGAGGGCTCTTCAGACCCTCGTAGTATTGTTGGAATAAGATTGTGAACTGTGAGTGATTAAACCCTACACATTGAGCGGTACAGTTCATGTCCGAAGTATATGCGCCGCATGCACGCGCGCACACGCGACCGGACGCGCGTGTCGAGATGTTTTGAGGAGGAGCCTTTGGACGCTAGATTCAAAAACTGCTCTCCTGATGAAATCCTCCAGAGTGCGGCTTTAAATCGTGTTTTATAGGGGAAGTATTCTAAGTATTCCAAGTATTTAGAATACAGTACCAGGATTAAGCAAAGTAACGGAATACAGTACAAAATACATTTTGAAACAGGTATTCAGTATTCTGTAACTGAATACATTTGCAAAATATTCTCCCCAACACTGCCCACGGAGCACACAGAGCTGTGCTCGACTCCAAACGAAGTTTTTAGAAATGTCTATAGGATGACTGGCTGATCGACTAATTTAGTGTCTAATCCTATGGATTTATGTGCTAAATGGGCCCAGTGTTAGAGTAATAATGCTACTGAAAATGTAATTATTATAATTTTTTTAATTAATGTGACAGATAAAAATAGATTATGACCGGATTTTTTTAACCCTGTCAGTCAAAATGACTGTCTAGCGCAACCTCTGAGTTAGCGATTTATTTAACTTTAAAAAATCATAATATTTCACAAAAAGTCTTGTTATACACCTTTATGCAGCCATCAAGTTTGCAATTAATGATGTATTTACATAGAACTGTATGATTATTTAGTAGTGATGGTAGCTAGCTGCACACTCCTGGTCTGAATTACCTGTGTGATATAAAATGACCCTATATGTAATAGCCGTTACTCCACCTCGTTTGATTTTCATGGTTATCCAGGTGGAAAATATAAAACATCCGGATTAGAAGTGTAACACACTAAACTGGAAGGAACATCTACCTGTTTATTTCTACTGCAAATATTTAACAAATTAAACAAAAAAAAGATTTATGAAATATCTTTAGAGATTGTTCTTTTAAGATGGCAGCAATCCACTTTGAGCTTGGTCCTTCTCAGCCTAGCTATTAGCTTATCAATCTGATCAGATCTGATCTCTCGTTCTCCAAACTGAGGCTATTCAAAGAGCTTTCTACAAACGGTAAAGTATTATTTGTCTATAACCTTTCTGCAGGATCCCCTTAAAAAATGTGAATATTTAATCTGAAGTTTTGGAATTTAGCCCTGAAATAATAACAAAGATTCCTTTAATGCCTCTAAAATGTTTAATTGTTGAGTATTTTGTTTGTAAAAGAACATCAAATTATTATAATTTCTTAAAATATTGATCAAATGCAACAAAAAACAATTAAAAGTTTTAGAAGATCTGGTTTAATTTGATGTAGAAGCAACAGAGGGATTCTGGTTTTTCCACACACAAAAAAAAAGAAGAAGCACCTTTGGTATTTAAATTCACAAACCATGTTTCCAAAGCAACAAAGTTGACTTTTTAAATCCCTTATCTGTTTTACTCTGTAATTGCAAAAGGAACTCATCCTGAAAACTGTTTCCAATACACCAGACTGTCATTGTCTGTTTTGGTTTCTCTGTCATGCTGTGATGGCCGTCTCCGAGGAGCGTTCAGTGAGCTGTTGATTAGATTAATAAGGCTACAGACTGAATGTGGTGATGTGTTTGGTTAACAGGTCATTCCCAGAGCCCCTCTCCTCCTGTGGCTGCTATACGGGACCAGCCAGTAAAGCCATTTGTTGTCACCGCAGATGGTGATAGCTCCCTCGGGAGCCGGTGCGCTTGGCTCTGCTCTCCAACAGGCAGCCAGTCGTGTTGCACTGACATTTGTCTTACGTTTCTTTTCCCCCATCCGCCTGCAATTCACATCTAACCCTATACTCTTATTAAGCATGCCAAAAACACATTAAACCATATGGGATGATTTGAAGTAACAGCTGACGCCCCACCTCTGAATATAGTTTTATGTTTTAGTGCAAGAGCTGTAGTGCAAATACTTTTAACATGGATTTGTAATATCCTGGTGTTGATATTGCTTTGCTGTTATCAAGGTCCACTGAGGCTGTGCAAAACATTGTTCTAAGAGATAATGAAATAATGTCTCACAGTAGCCTCCGCTCCTTATTTCTTTTCCTGTATAATCACAGATATAACATGATATAATGTGACAAATGAAAAACACCCCATTTCAAAGCAAGCAACGTCTTGCATTTATCACCGTTTCAGGAAATGCCCAAAGGGTGAAGCCACAGTGCTTACCTGAGAGCGCAGCCTATTGATCTCAGCCTGGCAACGCTAACTACGCTCTATTCATCCGGGTTTTTTTTTTCTGGCTGAGGTCTCGCACAAACAGAGCCGTCACTCATAGACCCAAAGCAGCATTGGCAGCACCCTTGACATTAAGCTAACAACGTTGTGTGTGTTTTTTTCTTCTCTCTCAAGTCACTTTTCTGCAGAATTATTGTGGAATTTGTTGGGGAATCCTCTTTCATTTCGCCTCAAAGGATGCTGAATTAAATTTAAAGTTTAATTAAGTCATAATGAAACTTCAAGTGGAAGCGTATAACCCTCCTTAAGCTCCCGTTTTGCTTGTGGCAATAATTTAAAAAGGACTCAGATCTAAATTATCACATGAAAACTGCTTTTGCTGCATGTTAAAAATTAAAGTTTTCCTCCCGTGTCCTGGGGATGTACAGGATATGAGGTGGGCGAATGGCCTCTGTGAATATGTACCGACGCATGCTGGGTTAAGTATTTGGCTCAAGGTCACAGCAACAGTGTCAGTATGTCAGGAATCCTGATCAGCGCTTATTTCTACCAGAGCCATATCAGGAGATAATATTGACACCTTAAACAACTGATGGATTCTTTTTGGAGCTTAAGAGAAAAAAAATCCATCTCAAATGATTTCCCCATCAGTAAAAAACAGAATGTGGGCATTAATAATTCATCCAGATTCAGATGGAATTGATCCACGGAGATGGTGGTGTTTTAACAGTTGGGTTGGTTGGCAGACAGACAACACACACACACACATACAGTGGTGTGAAAAAGTATTAGATTTTTTTACAGATTTCTTCTGGTTTTCCTTGTTTTATTTTTTTTTATCACACTTGAATCCTTCAGATCATCAAACAGGTTTCAACATGCGTCAAAGTTAACCTGAGTTAATATAAAATGCAGTAACTGACACCTAAACTCAATACCAGGTTGTAAAACTTTACAGGAACAACTACAATCAAGTATTTCTGATAACTATTAGCGAATCTTTCACGTCACTGGGGAGAAATTTTGTCCCACTCATCTTTACTAAATTCAGTCGCACATCGGAGACTTTTCCAACATGAGCGGCCTGTTTAAGGTCAAAGGTCAGACATTTTTCATCAGATTCTTCTTCAAATTTTTTGGTAGACAGCAGACTTCATGGTTCCATCAATGACAGCTAGTGGTCCAGGTCCTGGAGCAGCAGACCATCACACTACCACTTCTTCAAGAGATGTTAAATGTGAGACGAGCCTCTGTCTTTATTTCAACCTGCAGATGTTTTAGCCTTGGAACTCTCCCATGGAGGCCATTGTTTTGCCATTTGATTGCTGAATCATGACCTCAGACCTTAACCTGAACCAACTGAGGCCTTCAGCGCTTTAAATGATGATCTGAGGTCTTTTGTTCTTGAATTTCTTTAGCACAGGACATGATGTGTTGATTTTTGAGGTCTTTAAGCCCATTCCACATTGTCAGATGGGTTTTTTAAAGTGTTTTCTTAATTCTAATGGCAATAATTAGGCCTGACTAGTGGAACTGAACTTAGTTTCCCAAATGATGGTTTAACAAGGGAGACAATAGCTTTTTTTATACGTAGAGGCAAGCTGCTTTGGATACTTTTTTCCCACCAATAAATGAAATAATCATTTGAAAACAGTGGTTTTTTAATTTACTCAGGTTATCACTGGTGTAGTTTTCCTAATCCTGATCTGAGCCATTTATATGAGACAAAAAAGCAAAAATAGAAGAAATCTGTAAGGAAGCAAATGCTTTTCACAACACAGTAGGCCGACATTTACTCAACAAAAACAACAATTCTTTAGTGCTGATTCAACTCATATCTTATATGTGTGGGTTAAGAAGTAGACACCTTTATTAGAACAACCAGGGTCAAAGTGTTGGGTTAAACTGGATTATGAGGAAAATAGAGAAACGGCTTTTAAATTCTCCAAGAGGCATTAGGTTAGCAGTTCTATCCTGAATGCATTTGGCAACGTTCTGTTTTTTATTTTTTTTGCAGAAGTTAAACTGTGCCTCACTGTCTTCGTATCCATAAGCTTTTAGCTTTGAATAGAGTTTATCCAATTATCTTGCAGGTGTGACATCACTGAAGCTGAAGAAAGCCTCTGAGGCAGAGAAAAGGGCTGCCGGTTGAATGAGAGATAAGCAAATGAAAAAGATGCAAATGGAGAAAAGTTATTTAAATTTTTTGGGGGGGAGGAGGTCTAAGCTAATTGGTGGAGTAAAGAAAAGATGCTGATGCAGAGGTTTCACCACATGCTGCAAAGCTACCCAAACTACAAGTTGCAGAAAAGCTCTGAGGCGTGCACGTGCACAGGCGTGCGATTGTAAATGCATCCGCCACCGCCCTGGGTAACACACTACCTTGCTTAGCTTAACAATGCTTGGTTCTGCCTCGGTTCTCCATTAGACGCCACTTTGTTTTGTCTCCTGTATCTTTTCTCTCCGTCGTCTTTTGTTCGGCGCATGTTAAAAGCGAACATTAGCACACCAAAGTGTCCTGCTTTTGTCCTTTGCGTGAATCATTTCAATCTCTTAGCTGCCATTTGCCGACACGTTCTGCCTGCCAGAGTCACATTTTACAGAGGCTGTTCTTTACACACCCCATTAGAGACTAAGCAATAGCCCCAGAAAGCTTGGAACTCCGTGTGCAGAACATGTGCAGAGTTTAGTCACTAAGCAAGCATGCTGTTCCTTCAAAATAGTCAGTTGAAAAAGACAGGGGGAAAAAAGAGCCTAAATGAGCAGAGTGATAATGAGCTGCAGAGGGAGTGGAGGACACCTGTTTGTTTATACAATCCTTCACAAACACAGTGTGGTTAATCACCTGAGGTGCTGCCGGGGTGACGCTGATCTACATCACAATGGAGGGGTCAGCCCAGATTAAACACAGAGGACACGCGCCATTCCATTTTGCTTTGGCTTTTTGTTTTTTAATGCCTGAGTTTCCACCACCGAGACACAGATGCAGATGTTTTTCATTGTGCTGCACCTGCAGTTCCAACCCAGCTTGCGCTCGCCAACATTAAAAAAAGAAGCTGCCAGCATATGTGTTCACAATGAGCAAGGTGAAAAGCCTCCCTGAAAAAAAAAAGACATTGAAAACATTTTGAATCTTATCTCGATTTTCTCTCAACAGTTTTGTGTAAAGTGGGTCTGTTAAACCAGACATAAAGAGAATCATATATGAACTGTACTGTATATGTGTGGGCACATTTTTATGTCAGCTAGTTCTAAAAACCCTTTGACATAACTTCATGAAAACTTTCTTTCTTCAGCACACAGATGTTCCAAATAGGTTCTGAAAATTTCAGCATAATGTCTGATTTAGTTCTCCTTGATATCACTTGAATTATTCATTGATTGGTCCCCTTTTTGTTTAGCCTTTTGTATCCTTGAGATACCAATGTCATATTTCAGTAAAAGCAAAATGTTTCAAGCCACAAAACACAACCACATTTGGAGGATGTTCCTGCATTCAAGATAAAAGACGAGTGGACTGCAATACAATGAACTATTGTGTGTGGAAGTTCTGAAGTCAGAGTTTATGGAGCAAAAAGCAAAAATCAAGAGAATGACTTGCAGAAAGTGACTGTCACGATCCATGCTGCCTTTATGTTTAGTTTGTAGCTTTGGCCTCTGTTTTCTCTGTATCCTGTTCCTCCTGTCTCCCTGCACTAATCCTCCACAGGTGTGTATTGTTACCCTGATCCTCATGTATTTAAGCACCCTTGTCTTTTCAGTCCCTGTCAGGTCCATCCTGTGTGCCATGCCCGTGTGTTGTCCTGTTCCTGGTCCCCTTGGTATTGATAGCTTTGTGTGTATTTTGCTGCCACACCAGCTTACCTTTGTTTCGTAATAAAGTGTCTTAGTTCACTCCCTGACACTTCCTCCTTAACTTTGGATTCTCAGCCACACCAAATTGTGACAACGTTACAAAAAAGCTGGGTAATAATGTAGCATTTTTTTCTTTTTAAACATTTTCAGTATTTATTCAAATGAATAAGTTTCACTTTAACATTCAGGTCCAGTTTTTTTTTTCTTATAAGATATTATAGATACTATAGACTTCTCTATAAAAAAGCTCTATTATATGGTGATTAATAAAACTAAAGTACCTCACATATAAGTGTTTCATATGGGAGGAAAACATTTTTTATTGGAAGTCCTACAACACAGTTAACCAGCATATTATTTCATGGAACTGTTTTCTCCAAAAGGGAAATGCTTAATAATCTTTTATTTTTGTCAGCACATTCAGCTAAAAATGTTTTAATAAACTCCTGTTTCTTTTATTATGATGTGTTTTCATGTGGAAGTTAGCTGAACTAGCTGATGCTAGTGCTCCTGCTCTCTGTTTGGGTCGACATTCTATCAACTAAACTGACTGAAAAGTTGTTCTCCAAAATCATAGACTTTGGATGTTGCTCTGCTATAAAATTTGGTGCTTAGTGTTTATTATGGTGGGTGCTGGAAGCCTGCAGCCTCAGGTCCCTGTAAGGTTTTACTTTTCCTCCCTGCCCTCCCCCATCTGTCTCCTCCTGTCACACACACACACACAGAGGCTCTTATTGAATTTTAAAGCCTACCTTTATCATTGTTATTGTCTTTTTTTCCCTTCAAAGAATCGTTTTATTGTCCAGCACTGTATCACAGAGATGCAGAGTTAAATTAGGTCATAGAAAAGAAACATCTAAGAACTGTCTGCTGGGAAAACGGTGGCCTAATCCACCACTTTTTAATGTTGAATGACGTAGGATGAAATCAACATCTGCATTTTTTGAGACTCTATTGTTTAATTGATCCAAAAGGCAAATACATGAAACTGAAATTCTTAGGCAACATCTGTGAGAACATTTTTTATTTAATTATTTCAAAAGGTTTTTGATCTAGCTGATGTCAAAGGTCTTTTTTTTTTTTTTACTTTTACTAGTGCTGTTGCTCTGAATGGCCTTTTGACCAGTGTAGTCACAGTTGTATTTGTTGCCTCCATAAAGGTGACTTATAAACTTTTATCACAACACAGACAAGAAACATCAATAAAAGATTAAAAGGTTCGAACAGAAAAGGGGACAGACTTCATTAAAGTTGATGCAAAGCTACAACTCATTGATATGTGAGAGACAAGCGGAATAGCTGAGAGCTTTGATTGAGTTTCGGCCCCTCGCCTTCACCTGCTGACTCGCACTGACTCGTAAGAAGCAGCCAGTTGATTTTTAGGACAGCATTTATTTTGAGGTAGTGGAATATTTTAGGAAGGGGCTTTTAAAGGACTGAGGAGGAAATCACAGACAGGAAGGAGTTACTCTGAGAATGTTAAAAAGATAACAGAGATACAATAAGCCCTAAAAAGAGGAAATGGATCCAAGAAGTATTTTCTCCTAACTTGTTTTCCTTCTTAAGTACTTGGAAGTGTTGCAGTTCTGTAGCTAGAACCATAACTGATCCTGTCCGTGGTCATTTTTATTCACTGTAAACTATACAGATTACTTTTTACATGTTTTCTTAGTTTTAGTGTTTTAACAAACTTCACTTATTGTCATAACTATAAAAAATAGATTGCTTTTAAATTTGATAACCCTTGAACTGTCAGTTTGTTTGCACAATGCCACCAATGGAAAACTACCTGAAGCTTCATGGCCCTGGCACTCCAAGGGGCATAAGTCTATTGTTTTTTTAATTTTGTCGTTTGTATTCACAGTGTAACAGATTTTTTTTGTATTGTTACTAGCACAGTCTGGGTTATGCAACTGATTATCAACAACATTGTTAAAAATGCTTTATTTAAGCACAATGAATTTTAAAAGTGTCTACTTTTTACATTTCTGAAACATGAAATAAAAAGATTTTTCCACTTTTAACAAATTGTTTAATTTTAACACTTTAAATGCCAATCAGATAACATTTTGCTGCTAATAATTAGACAAAACGACAACAATAACAAAATTTACAGTATTATACCTGAGAAATGTTTTGACCATTCCTGCAGGATGCATTTACTGTGCATTATCAATGATTTTTCTGCATCATTAATTTTGAGCAGACAGAAAAGCAAAAACACTTCTTAGCTTGTTCATGTACTACCTATGATTGTGTTTTTAATGATATTTTTATTTTGTTTTGTTTTAATATTCTCTTATTTTATCTTGATGTTTTTGATTCTTTGTCTTTAATCATGTTTTAATTTTGATGTTTTTGTGAAGCACTTTGTGATTTATTTTTATGAAAGGTGCTATAAAAATAAAATTTACTTACTACTTACTTACCTGCGTTCCCAAAATGCTAAAAACATTTCCATCTATTACAAAAAATATTTCTACTTTTAATAGCTTAAGCTATCTTTTTTATTTGCATCAGTCCTTGCAGGACATGAGTGATTTAAATTCAGACCTTTTAACACTAATGCCTGTTAGATTAATTGCTAATAATGTTTAAATTAAAAGGACATTATTCTTTTTTTCCAAAATATACCAAGGCTTGGCTCTTCTTTCTTTCCAGGTCTGGGTCATGGGGCAGCGTCCCCATAGGGAAGCCCAGACAGTCCTCTCATCCACCAGCTCATCTAGTGGGACCCCGAGACGTTCCCAGGCCAGCCTAGAGATATAATCCCTCCTGTTTCCTGCTGGCAGGACATGCTTAAATCACCTCCCCAGGGAGGCATCCAGAAGTCATCCTGATCAGATGTTTGAACCACCTGAGCTGTCTAATGTTGATGTAGAGGAGCAGCAGTTCCGCTCCTGGATGTCCGAGCTGCTCACCCAGCTGATTCAAAATGCAGCCACAGGTATTACAGGTACTAAAGATGATTGTTTTTTGATCTAATTGAAAGCCCAGTGGATTGCATTATGCATGAAATGAGCTATATAAAAAGAGTTTGATTTGACTCCCATTACAAAGATCCTTCAAGGACCATCCACATTCTGACAGTCTTTTTCTGTCATAGCAAGGTCTTCATCAAATGTGAATGATGATGATCTGAGAAAATCCCCACTTATCAACAATGTCTCAGCTATACTTAGGCAGAAGATGACAGACTTTCATTTCAGCATTTATTTAATAGTCTGTGAGCACAATTTCCAACTGTTTTCGGCACTACATGCAAAATGTAAATCATATTTTTTTTCATCTGCAGGTACGTGGACAAACAATTAAACCATGATGTTTCTTAATGAAAAATACAGATTAGCAGTATGGTGGGGTGTAATAAAATTTGTGAAATAAAATGAAAAAGTTTTTTTGTCTTTTGCACCTGCATGTTTAAATATTTGCTCTTGAGTCTACAGGGCTAAGTAGAGGTTATTTTACTCATTTTTCATTGCAGCCGCATCAATTAAGATGTCCTTGAAGCCTCTTTTTGGCAACAAACAACATAAAACATCCCATATTTATGACAATGAAATGCTGAATTCCACCTGCGTGTCCTTGCTGATGCTCCATAGTTTGCTTCTACCTGCCGCTCTGATCTGCTCATAATTTCTCCTCATAAAGTTTCATCATTTGGTCTGGTTCTGTGTGATTTGGGTCTCACGTAAAGTTCTTTAAAGCATTAAATCTCCTCCAATTCCCAAGAAAAACTTTTTAGTTTTTTTCTCAGTTTTCTCATTTGCAAACAACAAAACTAACAAATTTTACAGTATTACTGTTTTCCCAACTTGTGTGAGGAGTTGAATTAAAGCTGTTCATTCAGATCCTAAATCCTATTTAAATACTTTATTTCCAAACTCAAGCCATGTTTTTCATGTGAATAAAATACTGTATGAACAATTTAATTTTGCTTAATCACAGAAAAAATAAAAAATATCAAATATTTTGTAAAAAATATCATGAAAATTACATTTAGGTCCACCTACAAAATTTACTGTTATTGTAAGAGTATTATTAGTATTATTTATAAGAGTATAATTATTGTATTAGAGTAAATGATGTATGATATAATGGGGTATGTTCAAACATAAATGAATCTGTAGTTATATTATGATGAATGTACTGATGTTTCAAATAAACACAAAGGAGAGAGTAGAAAATTAGGTACAGGGATACAGATATTACTGTTATAGACAAAGTGAGTGAGAACACAAATTATCATCAGATTTAACAGATCGGGCCCCAGCTGTGAGGTGTCCAGCAGGACAGAAATTTGGACACAGCTACTCGTTCATAATGAATGGGCCAAACTTTTGACTGGTACAGTATATCAGATGACATAATTAAAATGTTTTTTTCTGCCATGTGGATGCAGGCAGAGCTGGCAGTATGTGGAGGTGAGACAGAATAAAAACTGTTTCTAACACTTTTTAAACTTTTCAACATAACAGCTCTGACTCGGTCACTTTGTCGTTGTGTCCTTGGGCGAGACACTTCACCTACCTCACCTGCTGGTGGTGGTTGGAGGATCCTGTGCTTGTGTATAACAGCTCCAGCCACTGTGGTTGCTGTCATCAGTGTGTGTGTGTGTGTGTGTGTGTGTGTGTGTGTGTGTGTGTGTGTGTGTGTGTGTGTGTGTGTGTGTGTGTGTGTGTGTGTGTGTGTGAATAACTATAATGTAAAGCGCTTTACATTCCATGACTTAGAAAAGTGCTATACCTATGTGGGCCATTTACCATTAAAGACATAATATGCAGTTTTGGCTTGTTTTTAGCACCCCCTGGTGTCCGTTTTAAATCATTATCATAAAAACATTAGCATTGTCTTTGCTCAGAAACACCTAAATCTGACTGTTGAAATGTCTCCTCAGCCTTCATTGCTTTCTGCTGGAGCGGTCCATCACTCATTAAAAGAAATCAGCTGTGTTCAAGCAGGAAGAGATTAAAAAAATGCAGGGTGAGCTAAAAACACTCCGGCACTAGCATATTAGATAGTCACATTAGGTTACCCTTTGGAGGATATGACCGCAGAGCAAGGAGATAGTGATGCAAGGGATCATTCTTCGGATCCGCAGAAAGAAAAGAAAAAGAAAAGACAAATAACTTTTCTCTCGATTTATTTTGTAGAACACTGCAACATTTTCTGCTCAATGCTCATTAAATACAAACATGTTTGTTTCAAGATGTCAATCCAATGCTTAAATAAAAATTTGAATCATGTAAAAACAAATTAAAGGGAGGATAGACTCCTATGCACCTCTCACAGGTCAGACAGACCTGGTTTCTGTCAGACTATCCGCTCACTGCTGTCAGAGCTGCAGGAACAGGTGAGGCGGCGTGACGAGTTGCTGCTCTGAGCACTCCTGACTGAACACCGGTTATAATATTAGCTTGTATAAACGTCCAACACAACACGTTGTCTTAGACAGAATTATATGAGTCTGGTTGCTCCATCAGAGAGGAGAATGATCCAGCTGACAGAGGGATGGAGGATTCAGATGCTCTGCACGTGTGCATGTGCGCGAAAGAGACTGAATCCGATGATCAGTTATTCGTTCTGGCCAACTACAATGACTGAGTTTGACAGAGTGAACCTCTATACGTGGTAGCAGAACCAACGACTTTCTCAGAGCGGAATTATCAGCAGATTCAGAGAGCACAAGAGGGCTGTCGGGGACGATTTAGCAATGCGTGAGAGCTGCTGGGCCACATGCATTTGAACCGTAGAAAGATCCGTACAAATCACACATCGATGATGACCCATTGCACACCGGGAGGTGAGGAGAGTTTGCAGCTTGTCAGCAGGTGATCACAGTGCTGCAGGCTCCATACTGCCACGTCTGGACCGGATCTTTCACGCGCGATCAATAAATTTTTTAAATTCTGCCATTCTCACGGCTTGGTACTAAAGGACCTGTAGACGGGTACCAGTCCAGGGACCAGGGGTCGGGGACCTCTGCTGTAAAGGGTCATATTACATACTGGCTGAAGAAAAACACCTTTAATTTATGAAAAGGTGACATGTGCCTTTACCATTGGGTAGTTCTCTGAATAGATTCACAGGAAGCTGAAGAAACTGCAAAGATGTTTTAAGGCTGCAGACTGAATCTGTGAGCCACATGGAGATGACCTGACTGAGTCTGTGACTGACTATATAAACCTCTGTGTACAACATCATCCCCACCAGAACAGTGAGGTGCTTCTCCAATAACAAACCCTGGATCACCAGTGACCTGAAAGAACTGCTTAACAAGAAAAAAGAGCCTGCAGGGATGTAGGCAGGAAATTATTGATGAGTATACAAAAGCAACTCAAAGTCAAGATAATAAACAACAAGGAGGAATACAGAACAAAACTGGAGACCAAGTTAGGGCAGAATAATGTCAGAGATGTGTGGTCAGTCAGGGCTGAAGATTACTGGCTTCAAGCAGAAGGAGAGTCAGACAGATAAGTATGGACAAAGACAGTGAACTGAACATGATCTTTAATATATTTATATCAGTATCCTCCTCTTCTGCCCCCAGGCAAACAGTCCTTCCATCCTCCCTTGACTCACTGATAGTCTATCACACCTCCATCGTTTTATCTTCCACCTCTGTCATGAATCCTGCTGCTGGCGTTACAGTTGAGGGGTAAGGATCTGAAATAAGGAGGAAGAAGGCAACGAGACTGCAAACTAAACTCAAGGTACTTTAATTAAGAAAGCAAAGGCTGGCAAGGCAGTGAAAGACAAAACCCTTAAACTAGGATAAAAGAGGGAGCTCTGGAAGGAAAAACACAGGAGACACAGGTCTTACAGGCAGGTGAGGAAGCAGGATGGCTGACAGGGTGGATGACAAGGTAACAAGATTGTTCACAGGGTAGTTCACATAAGGATCTGATGGGGAGTGAATGACTTGGAGAGGTAAATATGCAAGGACAGGTGATCAGAGGGATGAGGAGCAACTGGGTAATTAGACCAAATGAGGAGCAGGTGTGCAGAAGGACAGGTGGAGGAACAGAAGAGGCTATGGAAGACACAGTGAGGTAAACTGGCCAAAACTATAACGGAATACAGGAGCACGATCGTGACAGATGCTCCTTTATTGTCCTCAACCACATCAGAAGATGTTGGTGCTCCCGTGGCTTGTGCAGACCAGCTATGTCGGATTCTGCAGCACCTTTTCAACCCTGTCTCTTTTCTGATGACAACAAATCAAACTCTGAGTTAAGAACACGTGGAACTCGTCATCCTGCACTTATCTGGGTTTCTGGGGCAGCAGTCCCAGTAAGGAACCCTTTCCTCGGACACTGGGAACCCAAGGTGTTCCAAGGTATATACTGTAAATTTAAATGATAAACGAATGGGAGAGAGACGGTTACACCTCATACTAGGAAATGGTCACCTTTGCTAATGTTAAACAAATACATCCATGTGCTAACGTTACACAAATACGTATAGCCCCAAAACTCATTATTCCTTTTTCCCAAGTGGTTTCTAGATTTTACCCACCACCACACAACCTCTGCTCGCTGTCATGAGATAATAACCATTACTTCAGAATTATACAGGATGCCACGTGTCTCCAAAACAGAACATTTCAACATTTCAAATCCTATAACAAGCAGCTTTATTGTTCTGAATGTGAAGACAGTTGCTAGAAGAGTGAAAAGAAGTAGCACATCTCTATCCAGTGGTTTCGACTGTTTGACATGAATACAGAGAAAATATAGCCCCGCTGCTGCTGTCTCTGATTACTCACTTAATGCTGTTTTTTTTTTTACCACATCACGCCATTCTGGTGTAGTTTAGCCTTCAGCTGCTGACAGCAGAGCGAAGGCTGCGGCAGGTGAAGGAGTTCATTAGAGCAGCAACCTGGGGTCCTCAACAAGCAGCCTCTTCACATGGAACAGCAGAGCTTAGCCTCCAGCTGTGACCTCTCCCATCGAATATGGAGCGATAACTCCACGGCACAGAAATGCAACAGTGTTTAGAAATACACTCCGACGCAGGCAGAGAGCTCAACAACAAATCGCAACACAACTTTGCCTGCCAGCACACTGCCCCCCATCATTACTTCAACACAAACTCACTCAAAACTTCTCGCGCCGTTCAAAGAATTTAGTTTATTTATGATTTTTGTCATGAATATTTAAAAGGGTTACAACTTCAGAAAGTTTGGCAATTGTTGAAAGACATTTGAGGAGTTGAGGTCAAGATTCGGGGCATCAAGAAGGCAGAAAACAAAATCAGCCGTTTTCTACTATCTGTCCCTGCTCGTCTCTTTTTGTCCTTTAACCCCTCAAACAGAGTGGAAAATAACCTTTTCCCTTCATAAAGACACACTAAACAAAGGCCCTACCTGTGTATCCAATACAATGTATAAAGATTTAATCCAACAAACTGAAGGCAATAAAAAAGGAGTCTATTAAATATTTACCAGAAATGACTCTAATTGATACATAAAGATCGATTCAACCTACAAACAGCCTAATGGATGTCTTATCCTCTGTAAACAGTCAGTGTGGCTCAATGTACTGTTTGCTATCTTACCTTTAGAATGAACTGCATTGTATATTGTAATTATCATTCACTTATTTAACAAATGCAAACCCACCTTTGCGTGGCTAATGTAGAAAATAAACTTTAGTGGGACTGAATAAAACTGTTCTAGGTGTGATCCTCACATCAAGCTGTAATCTAATGCTATTGTTGGGGCACTGTGGCCAAAATATTAGCAGTAATGAAAATGACAACACTGTTCCAAAGCTCTGATTTCTTTTTAAGCATCAAATAACAAATTAGAAAAATGATGATTCGAACATGGAGCAACTGTAAGAACTACGCATTTTGTTTCAATTTCTGTTGCCAACTCTTCATTAAGAAAAGCAGCTGGCTGGTCCTAAAAGTTACTGGAAGTTGTTAAATTATGTCATCATATTTGCATAGTTGACCATGTGTATGTAACTGTAATGGATCCTGTGTGAGAGAGGACAATGTCCCCAAGCCAGCATGCATGAGGGTCCTGTTGGACACTTCGCAGTCAGTGCCTGTTCCAGAGTTGTAATGGATGCAAAAAGTGAGTAAAAACACCCCAAATATTTAGAACTACAAATTAGCATATTCAGTTCCTGAAATAAAAAATGTATTTCAACTGTCCACTATTTTTATGAGCTCGAGGCTAGCAAAATATACTTTTATTTATTTATTTAAAGTTGTCTGATTTGGGTTTTTACTTTGTGGTTCACATAGGAGCCTACAACAGGTCAAGCTGAAATATGATAGTCACAGAGAGGTACACACACAGTGGATCAGATGACATGCAGAGCCGGATCAACCAGTGGCAGTGTCATACATACATGTCTAATTCATTTGCGGTCTGAATGTCTCCTGCTCTGACTGAGTGCTCTGGGATGAGAGGGAACACAATACACGCCTACACGCCAGAGTCTCCAAAAGTCTCCAGTAATGTCACGTAGTCACTAGATTTGTCACTGTATCTGATAACACTACATATAGCATCCCTCACTAAATTTGCATAATTGTCCCTTTGTCTTTTAATTATTTATGTTGATGTTTGTGTGCCACAATGAATGGTCACAAAGTAAACCCCTACAAAAGAGTGGTCTTTTCAAAATAAAAGCATACCACATAAATAAAAGAAAAGGTACTTGCTGTGCATCAGTGTGTTTCACCTTAGTGATGATGTAAAAAACAGTTTTAGCTGATGTTGAAAGTGACAAATTACATATATATGAATATTTACAATGATAATTTTAGTTGCTATACTAAACCCAGATAAATCTTCATTTCCGGCTCTGTCTTTATGTTCTTAACACCTTCTGTGTGCCGTAACATATCCAGGTGAGAGCATCAAGGACAGTGAGAGACCATCTGATTGGTCAAATTCATTATTGGCACAGAAAACACATGGAATATAGCCCAAGTCGTCCTTTGTGATCATTATTATCCTAACACTGATGTAGCAATAATGATGAATGTTTTTTAAATTGTGCATATTTAATAAGATCTATGTCTACTGTTAGACAGCTGATGAGCACAGCATTTTACTCTTTAAAGCAGGGGTTTCCAAACTCTTGAGATGAGGGCCAAGATGGCCGACTCACGGGCCACAAAGCTTTATTTTGTTTTATCAGAAAATGCAATAACTACAGTATTTTGTTGTGACTTTTTTGTTGACTTTTTTTACAATGTAATAACATACAGTATTGTTATTATGTTATATGTTATTATTTGTAGAAGTGATTTGTAAATCTTTGTAGAAACATAAAAATGGTTATGTCATGAAATTCCCTGGGTCTGATTGGTTCATTGTTTTCTAGTTATTTGATCTTTAAACTATATTTTTAGTAACAATAACATGATATTACTAATAAGAAAGAGGAAAGTGGTAATGAAAGACACAGACTTTGTGCTTAATGTGTTCCTTTTTACAACTGTAAATTATTTTATTTACTTTTTATATTATTTTGTTAGGGCTTGCATCCATGTCCATCTGAATCAACAGCCCCTGCTAGCTGGCCATAATTCTACCACTTTTGCTTTGCTACTTAAGGGCCACCAATGGCCCCCTGGCCACACTTTGGACACCTGTGCTTTAAAGGAAAGCTGCACTACTTCTGTCTCCCATTTTACTCTGACAGAATCTTCACTTTTGTTTGAGAAAAGCAACAACAAATCAGCAAACCGTCTTAAGACCATTGGGGGGTCAGACTGTGGTCAGCGAGTATGACTCCAGATTTGGTCTTCGGTGTGAAAGTAAGAGCTTGTCTTCCTCAGGGACTGACACACTGTATACGCACTCTTTCATATTGACTTTTTGGATGAGTGTCCATTAAATGAAATGCACGTTGGCTTTTCTGGGATATTATGCTTTTTGAAAACAAGGCATGCTTCAACTCAGCTCAGCTTAGACACTTCCTCCTCTTGTCCTTGTTCTACTTCTCTGCCTACAAGGGTAAAAAGATTGGGAGCAAAACACCAAGACAACCAGTCAACCTGTCAGACTGTAAGCACATCCACATCTGCTCTGACATCAGTTCAAAGCAGCGGATTTCGAGTATGAAAAGATCAAGGTGGATCAAATTTTTTAAATAACACGAGGCAACGTATCTACCATCTCTTCAGCTTTAAGCATCAGTCCTAACAAATGTCTGAACTCTTCTTTAATGAAAACATTGAGTTCTCAGAACAACTGAAGGAAAACATACTAAAAAGAGTAATGTTTTGTGATATACATATGATATAAAACAATGTATTTCTTAACCACAAAAACGTTACTGAAACTGCTGCGATTACAACATTGTCTTTCTAGATAATTTTCTTTCTTTTCATTTTAATCTATCACCAGTAAGTTTCAGTCAATCAGATCAACACAATGCAATGAGCTGACCCAGTTAGAGAACAGGAACTAGAGTTATACCAGTCAGAATAGGATGCTTATTGATCCAGACTTCACTGTTTTTACCACAAATAGCTTGGAGGCTGCCAAGATGACTCCTAAGTAACTGTGATCTCTCAAAGCTCCAGAGAATTTAGCATTTACCCAAGATAGCACAGCTTCGCCATTTCCCCCCATAATATCAGAACCTGTAATTTGTTAAAAAAGGGCCTAATGGATAACATAATTCTCACACAACCAGCTTGAACATTTTCCAGACAAGCTTTCAGCAGCAGAGCACAAAATTGAAAGGAAGCTGTCTGCTCTTGATGAGGAGATGAGTGCACATAAAGGCAATGCAAGGTCTTTGGATGGCAGTACACAAGCAGCAGCCATGAGAAAAGCTTTGCAATTTCCCACCTGAAATTATCACATTACCATTTTTTTTTTTAGTTTATCGCTAGTCACTGGTCTCAGGGCATAGAGGTGATGGTCACATTTACTTACTTCACATGAAGGTAGAGTCCAGACGTTTTTATCCACACTGTACTGACATGTTATTTTTTTATTTCTCATCATGGGAAGAGCACATGTCAGCACTGCTTTGATAAACCAAGAAAAGAAACCTGCAAGGTCACCCCTGAATAGGCCGTGTGGGAGTCACATTGCCTGAGATTTTACAACAGAACCTTGATGACAAGCAAGGTCAGACAAACTATTGTGCACCAACGGGAAAAAGTAACAGCTCAAGGGTGTCGGGTGTGGAAAACTTTCACTTTGTAGTTCTATATCAATTTTGACTCACGTTACAAAAGGTTATTTGAAATCATGGAGGAAAAGAGTCCAGATCAGCTGTGTAATGCTGTAGGTCCCATTAAATGACGTAAACAGACAACTTCTGGCATTTCAAAATGCTAGATGCTGTTGTTTTCCTTTGTTTTCTTTCAAAACTAATAATGGGATCTAAAAATGTTAACAGAAAATGTATTTTACACAAAGTATTCTAAAAGAACTGAAGGTGTTGCTGCCTTCCACACCCTTTATTTGACTGCTACAGTTTGCTTTATTTTTTTACTAGACTCCTCCATCCTCATACCTGCACCTTGAGTGCTCCTTGCTCCCCATTATGGCCGTACTTTCTCCTAGTATTTGTGCCATTAGTTTGGTTGGACTTTGGTCACACTCAGACTCCCTCAGCAAAACTGTGTTTTAATATAAAATCTGACATTTATTGATACAGGTACTTATTACAGCTAGTTAATATTCAGCTAGTCAAATTTTTGTATCATTCATTGTCCAGCTTTTCTTGGCAACCATGTATGTTTCTGTAAATTTATGAACACTGGTGCTCCACTTCACTCTGCTTTCTGCACAAGAGATCAGTTTTAAACACCTTTTTTTTTGCAAACTGTAATTGAGAAATAACTGCTAGGCTTTCCATATGCTACATTAAAAAAAAAACATGGTGTGAATCTTGTCATCTTAGTCTTGCATCCTGGAAACTTGCAGACACAAATCATTTGTGTGGTTTGCTCCTATTTCTTCAGTGTGAACTGACAGAAAAATGCAAGCAAAGGTATCCACAGCCATCAGGAAAACAAACTGACATGCACAGAGAAATATGGAATCCTGAAAAAAATGAGGAGTTCGTTACACAGAAATGGCTCCACTAGTTGAAGAATTCCTGTTTGGTGCCTCACACAATCAAACTGCAGCCATGTGGCGACTTCAAATGTTTCTCATGTTGAGAGAAGCCCACAAATTAATTGGCTTTTCTAGGATGTGCAACAGAGTGGCAGCTGCCTCTGGAAACAAATATCTTGCCACCTTGTTTGTAGGCTTTATATATTTTTGTACATGTTGTACATCATTGAAAATGAGAAAGAGCCTTTTGAGCTCCAGAATAGTTTCACCATCAACCAGACTGGAAAGTTTCACCAGCAGAAAAGCTTCCCAGCAGACACCTGAACACTTTGACCTCACACTGACCTTCTCAGCTAATCGCAGCAAAGAAGCCATGCAGCCATATTGGATGGGGAGACATTGGCCGGAAAAAACTGTGGTTTAATAAGAATAAAAGCAGTTAAATCTGCTATCTGTGCTTTGGTAAACAATGTAGCTTTTAACCATTTTTTAAAGCCTCTTAACAACGTTCTAACATAGTATAGTTATAAATATATAATGGAGATGAAAAAACCCTGAAAGAAATCAATAAAGTAGTTGTCCTGCAGTTCTCTAAAAACTTCAGCCGGATTGTCCAATCCTATCGTTCGGTCCAAACGATAGGATTGGACAATCCGGCTGTCTGTCTGCCGCACTTCCGCACTGCTTGGATCGCCATTAATCTGTTAAGTGAGAAAAGGACAGAAACGGCCGACTGTTAGTACTTCCGTTTTAGGAAAAAATACCAGAGTCCCCCCAAAAAACACATTTTCAGTTAGCAGAAAACTAAAAACGTTTGGAGGTGAAAAGAGGAAAAGCTGGGGGAACATTTCTAAGGCTGAGTTTTGGTTTCAGTTGTAAATGCATTAAATCTCAACATAATGTATCAAACTCATTAAATCAAATTGTGATCAAAAGCTAAATCATATCAGTTTGTTGTAATCAATTTGTGTTGACTCAAACTGATACTAAATCATATAGTATCATGATTAAGGACCGAATTGTATTGTATTGAATTGCTTTTAATCTTTAAAGGCATACTATGCATTTTTGGCTTGTTTTCAGCACCCCCTAGTGTCCGTTTTAAATCACTGTCGTAAAAACGTTAGCATTGTCTTTGCTCAGAAACACCTAAATCTGACTGTTTAAATGTCTCCTCAGCCTTCACTGCTTTCTGCTGGAGCGGTTCATCACTCATTCAAAGAAATCAACCATGTTCAAGCAGGGAGAGATGGAAAAAAGCAGGAATCATGAGCTAAAACCACTCTGGTGCTAGCATAACAGCTAGCCACATTGGGTTAGCCTAACCCTCGCGAGATACGTGACTTTGTGGGACTTCGGGGCACTGGACCAGAGACTCATAAGTTACAAACGCAGTATTCTGAATCCAAGCAGCAGATGGGGCTGTGTGACTTTTCATTAACCCTGTAAAGGGTCAGATTAGCACATACTGGCTGAAGGAAAAGATTTAAAAATATGGGGGGGGGGAATTACATAGTGTGCCTTTAATAAATCAGATTTCTGGCAGTGTTTTGTGATACATATCATATCAGCCACAGGCTGACTATCCATCAGAAATGACCAGTTATCTTTGTAATAACTTACCTTAAACATTCTGCTACCAGCTGTAAACACGTTATTTGACAGTACATAGTGATCTTAAGACACTATAAACCATCCAGTTATATATGAGTATGATTCACTGAGTCAATCAATGGCCATTTCAGAGGTCTGCTTTACGGAACCTTGCAGCACTTAAAAATAATAGCCTTGCTTTACATTTGTAATGCAAAGTGTAAACTACATGCATCCGTTTAATATCACACACGTAACCTGCATGAGCTGCCAAAAGGAAAATATAGATTTAACATTTAACTGCACACATTAATTATGCTCTTAAGGAGGGGAAATTTCTCTCACTACACTCGGTGCCAAGTCTGCCCTTCACAACCATTATTGCTTGCTACTTGAAACTATATTCCTGTGTGATGATAAGCTCCCAGGTCATCATTAAAAGCAGTAAAGGTAGTGGTGTGTTTCATTACAATCAGAACAGTTGTAGGTCTTGCTCAACAGCCCTTCTCTTCATTAAAAGTTAGTTAATTGACGGTGAACTGGATCTACTTGAGAAGGAGTAATGAGCTGGGAGGGAAGGTCAGGTTCCGTGAATCAGCACTGATCTCAGTAATTAATTTAGGAATCAGGGGAAAAAACTGTATTGCTGCTTGAAGGAAGATTATTTTGGGAAAAGTTTAGCCCAGTCACCAAAGTAAAAACTTTATAAAGCTATAATCTCTGATAAAAACACAGCGTCACGTTAATTTGATGGCAGTGTAAAGTTTATACACAGCAAATTCAGCATGCTCTAATTAACACTGTCAGATTTGATTTCAACACTTTAGAAGTGTCTATATGGGTCCACACCAGTAAGAGTTAATTTAACTCTTTTTGGAGAGTTGGTACTTTAACTCTGAATTCAGTGTCAAAAACCAACTCTTCTGGAGTTGATAATTTAACACTCACCAACACTAACTAGTGTCTGAGTTAATATATTAACTCTCTCACAGGAGTTGTTTGTTAACTACACAAGAGTTATTTTTAATGTAGCCTTAACACTATAAAAGTGTTAACTGAATTTTTATGAATTCTTAAAAATTACTTAAATTGACTTGAAAACAAAAAAAGAAACCGCTTTCTTTTACACATTTATTTAAAAACATTTCCAAATAAACAATATGGAACAATGTATTTGCTCTCACACTCTTTAGAATATTGTCCATCAAAGGATCTGACATGTGAGCTGATCAATGCAAATAACAGCTTACTCATTACTTATCTTCAATACAGCTTACTCATTACTTATCTTCAATACAATATGCATGAAAAAGTTCAAAGTGCAATACAACAAATGTTCTAAGACACAGGTAGATCATGGATGTTCTAGTTCATATAAGCAGACATCTGGTATTCAGTACCATAATTTTGTATTCTAATTTATAGATGAAACAGTTGAACAATAAGATTTCTGGAACAATAAATTTTCATCTTCCAAACCATCAATTGTTCTTATTTTTCAGTGGACAAAATTCAAGTCTCTTAAAACAATAATTTTTATAGGAGAAGGCTAATTGAAGCTGATGTTTCATTACCAGGGACTTCGTTAGGTTTTTACATTTTAAATGCTCTTGCAGTAGTCATGCTCTCAGTTCCTTGATTTGTGGGCTCTCTTGTGTTTCCAACATCAGTCTTGTAGATTGCAGTCTGAATCAAGGTGTAGAAACTAGAAAGCGCCTCATACGATAGACTGAAGTCAAAGTGCGCTCTAGAAAGCCCCTCAAAAGCAGTCACTGATGTCTGAGCATCATGAGATGGCTTTATGGTCCAGAGCCGAACCTCTGAATGTTCTTATTTTGCTCACCAATGCAGAAGAGGAATGGCTGCCTTTTGTTGACTTTCTCCAGAAAAGTGGAGCAGAGACTCCTTCCTGTAATATAAATGACAAATTTCAGTCATTTGTATATTTTTCTTTTGCTCAACTGACACAAAATTAAAATACCCTTGAGGGAAAACATAATGCTACAAACACTGAGTAAAATAGGACAAATTATGTAAACATGGCTTTATTTTTTGTAAATGTTCTTCTATATTCAAGAACCTGTTATGACAAATGTCGTAAAATAAAAATATTTAATTTACAGCTGCATTCCTGTTATCAACTTGCAACTCAACCAATTTATAGATTGTTGCTGCATATAATCCATAAATAACTTTGGTAGTGTTGATGGTACATACCTTGACAAATCTTAGAAGATGATTGGCTGCCTGGGCTGAGCTCATCTTAGAAGCATTTCTTGTGTCCTCTTGATGTCAGGGGGCAGGAGATGCAGCAACAACAGAAGAGATGTCATGTCTGTCCCAGCCTTGAAGACAAAAAGCATATTTTAAACAAAACATAAAAACAACATACTGGAAAGAGACATTCTGTTCCCCTTTTTAAAATGACTTAAGCGCCCTACAAACACTAAATTTGGACTAGAAAACTACTTTAAGAAGTTTTGTTAATTACTGGACTTCTTAGACATTTTGTGACTACAAAAATATATACAATAATTTATTCTATTACAATAAGTTTAGTTGAGTGTCTGATGACAGCGTCTCTCTGCACTCCTCACCAAAGAGCTGTCCACCAGCTGACAGCGATTCTCTTTGGATTGTTGGGCTGTCCTGGAAGTTAGGTCTGGAACACCTGCCAGCGCCATCATAGGTGTCGTGTTGGACTGTCTTGAGCCTCCATTCGAGATGGCCGGTATTAGCCTCAGGATCT
>SSNR01000012.1:3308580-3329341 GCA_006937965.1 Callopanchax toddi
AATGCTCTTGCAGTAGTCATGCTCTCAGTTCCTTGATTTGTGGGCTCTCTTGTGTTTCCAACATCAGTCTTGTAGATTGCAGTCTGAATCAAGGTGTAGAAACTAGAAAGCGCCTCATACGATAGACTGAAGTCAAAGTGCGCTCTACAAAGCCCCTCAAAAGCAGTCACTGATGTCTGAGCATCACATGAGATGGCTTTCTGGTCCAGAGCCGAACCTCTGAATGTTCTTATTTTGCTCACCAATACAGAAGAGGAATGGCTGCCTTTCGTTGACTTTCTCCAGAAAAGTGGAGCAGAGACTCCTTCCTGTAATATAAATGACAAATTTCAGTCATTTGTATATTTTTCTTTTGCTCAACTGACACAAAATTAAAATACCCTTGAGGGAAAACATAATGCTACAAACACTGAGTAAAATAGGACAAATTATGTAAACATGGCTTTATTTTTTGTAAATGTTCTTCTATATTCAAGAACCTGTTATGACAAATGTCGTAAAATAAAAATATTTAATTTACAGCTGCATTCCTGTTATCAACTTGCAACTCAACCAATTTATAGATTGTTGCTGCATATAATCCATAAATAACTTTGGTAGTGTTGATGGTACATACCTTGACAAATCTTAGAAGATGATTGGCTGCCTGGGCTGAGCTCATCTTAGAAGCATTTCTTGTGTCCTCTTGATGTCAGGGGGCAGGAGATGCAGCAACAACAGAAGAGATGTCATGTCTGTCCCAGCCTTGAAGACAAAAAGCATATTTTAAACAAAACATAAAAACAACATACTGGAAAGAGACATTCTGTTCCCCTTTTTAAAATGACTTAAGCGCCCTACAAACACTAAATTTGGACTAGAAAACTACTTTAAGAAGTTTTGTTAATTACTGGACTTCTTAGACATTTTGTGACTACAAAAATATATACAATAATTTATTCTATTACAATAAGTTTAGTTGAGTGTCTGATGACAGCGTCTCTCTGCACTCCTCACCAAAGAGCTGTCCACCAGCTGACAGCGATTCTCTTTGGATTGTTGGGCTGTCCTGGAAGTTAGGTCTGGAACACCTGCCAGCGCCATCATAGGTGTCGCGTTGGACTGTCTTGAGCCTCCATTCGAGATGGCCGGTATTAGCCTCAGGATCTGAGTCGAACCATGCTGAGAATGTTCCTGCATGCACAGACAAAAAGACAGACAGGTACAGACTTTAAAAATGCATCAATCGAATGAACACTAGAAATAAATTTGAAATGACAATAAATTACAATATGTAGCGGTAGTAACACTTACACAACCATTTTTTGAATATGGATCTTGAAGATATGGAAACAGTGTTGCTATCCCGATTGCACAGTTGGTCCAGACACTTATGGGTGGGATCCTCCTTTAAAAGCAAAAATATTTATTTTAATTTTGCTCATGTGAGACTGTTTTTATGATCACAGACCATAAAATTCTTACCCATATGATGCATCATGTCTGCAACCAGTTGTCGGAGAGTTTCACTGAAGATGTCACCTTTTGGGTTGGGACCTCTGGACAGTACACCTTCTGAAAAAAATTTTTTTTTTTAATTAAACTTAAGAAAAATTAACCCAAAATATTCTCAATTTTATTATGTTGAGTGCCAATAAATTGCTTTAGGTTAAATGATGATTCAAGTGCTGTCGAATGTTTTTAATAACAAAAAAGTAAAGCTTTTCTTCCTCTGAAAGTTCACCTGTTTAGCTTCATCAGGATCAAGTGCTTCTACTCCCCTTTTCCTGTTCTTCATACTAAAAGAAAAAAAGAATTAAATCATCAATTTATCGTATTTAAATATTGCAAACACCTATTTGGTTGTTACTGTGGGTCACTGACAGTAAGTGATTATTTACCATCATTAAACTGAATATGAATACAAACCTTCCTGAAGAAACTGGGAGTAGAGGAAGCCGTCATCATCGCTTTGTGGAACTTTAATGCATTTGTGCACTCCTTCATATTCCACCTTTGCAGGCATTTCCTGTATGGGCATACAGTATACTGTAAATTCAGTAATAGTTCTGTATTAGTAATCATTTAACTTTTTAATCTATTAACAGTGCAAAGTAAGAAAGAAGAAACATTGAGTCATAACTTGAATAAAGCCAAGTATCTTTTAAAAACGTAAACTTTGTGCACTTTAACCAAACTTTGGACCTTGAATTTTAACAGAGGAGCCACTAAAATGCACTGCTGTGGGGATCTTTTGTAATTGTTCTTTATTTTTTATTATGATTCAAGTGTAAAGATGTTTTAGAAAAGTTTAACCGGCTGGATAACGATATCCCTCTTCACCAACCTGAAAATGAAGCAGCTCCTCCTCACTGCTGCAGCAGGAGACATGCAGTAACCTCCTCCTGCAGCGGTGAGGAGCTGCATTTCTTTACTTAGCAAAAAATAAAACGGAGGAAAGAAACGCTGTGTTACAATAATGTATCTGTCTGGACTGTGCATGTAATAATGAAACAAGCAAGGTCTCTGTTAGATGTTATGAGGTAAATGTTACTTGTATGAAGACAGATAGAAAACACTGGTAGTTTTTTTCCAGGCAAACACCCAGGTCGAACCACGCCGAATACGGGCTCTATTAAATACAAACCACATGGTAGTTAGTTCGGTGTGCGGCTAAAAAACCGCAACCCAGTCACGGAGACCATGCGGGTCTTAATAGTGTCTGAACCGGGTAGAATTTTCAAAAAGTTACGGTGAAGTTTCAAGTGGCGCCATAAACCGGACGTTCATATTTGAGAACCCAAACACCTGCACTATGCTATTTGTGTAGGAGTTTAGCGACATGTTTGACTCAGAATGTGTCTCCAACAGTTTTCCTTGCTACAGTATTTGTCCTCAGACAGAAACTTTCAGCGAACTTAAACAAATGACTAACCTGACGTCGAGTAACGTGGCTAGCTTAGCGCCTGTGGCTCCACTCAGACAAATAGTACAAAATAATGAAATATTATAACCATCTCTGGCAAATATCGATTTCAGTGACTTACCGAGTGTAGAAAACAATGTAGACAAAAAGAAAAGTCGAGTTTAAAATGTCCTGGAGGAGCTTCTTCTCCTCTCTGCTGCAGCTCCGACCGGTAAAAGGAGAGGGAGGAGTCAGAGACTGACTCTGGAGGTGTTCTGTCCACTGCAGGTGTTCAGAGTTAGCAGGTCAAGAGTTATCTTATCCCATTTGACACCTACAGATTTGATTTAGAAACACTCCTTTTTAACACTCAGTTTTAACTCGCACTATTTGGAAACTCAGAGTTACATATCAAGAATATAACTCTTCTCAGATTTAAATTAACTCTACACTTGCTGAAATTTGACCAACACCCCAAAATTAACACTTTTGAATTTGCTGTGTAGTCTGTGCAGAGCTTTGAGTTTAAATATAAATACATTTCATATTCTACAGCAAATATTGATAATAAATTCTAAGCAAAGCATTGCGATGACCTTTAATCATCCAAGAGTCCAACACTGCAGCCAAACAGTAACTGAAAAGACAGTGAAATTTCAAAACTAAAGAGATAATTCTGATATTTTGGGCCGACAACCTCAGCTGTGCACGCGCCTCTTGTTAATAAAGTGAATGTGGCAGTGCGCGCTGCTCAAACACGTTATTCTCAGCATAACTGACAACTCAACATTCAACAAATCAAACAACACCAACACTAAAACACATTGATCTGTCAATGACTTTATCAGAGGTTTGTCTTTAGTTCTCAGAGACTCATATTAATGTTTAAATCCCCTAAAGTGGTTTTATTTAACAAAAACATGATGAAACAGCCCTGTAGGATAATGTGAAATAAACAGAAGAGAAAAAAAGACATTTAAGGCAGATTTAATCCATTACAAATAAACTGGATGCTACAATCACTTTTTGACAGGTAAAAAAAAAATCATTGAAGTTATTTAATGTAAAAAAGAGAGTTGATGCTTTAATCAGGTGACCTGTAAACTAAATCTAATCCTTTACTGTCAGGAGATGAGAAGGTTTCTACAGTAAAACTATTAAAACAGAGTGATCCTTAGAAAACAGCTGTAAAGTTAAAGGAGACAGACCTCTGATGACACATCTATGTGTTTTAGTGTTAAAATGTTTCATCCTGATAACTTGATCAACCATCAGAGGTTGTTAAAATGAACTCAGAGATCTGGAGGTTCTGGTTTGTGACTCAGGTCTGGGTTTCTGAGGGAAGTTCTGACAGGTTTAGTATTTCTTGTTAGGTTAGTAACAGCTGATCCAAACAGTGGATCAGGGAGAGTCAAGTTCAGCCGCTGCCTCTGTTTCAACTCTAGACTTGAAGTATCACGATTCTTCAGCCTCATGCTCATTCACACCGGTATTATGAACCCATTGGCAGAATTCAAATGAGCCATTTTAATCTAGATTCATTTCAAAATGAATCTATATTAATCTAGATTTAAAAAATGAATCTATGCCCACCTTTAATTTGTTTATTTAAATTCGTTATTTCTTATTTTTTCAGTAAATTATTGCCAGGTTCTAATGTTTAAGGAAACAAGCCCCGTGGACCACCACACTGAAAAGTCTTCTAGCTCTCACACATCTAGGATTCCCTCCAACACTGAAGGGCGTGGCTAACCTGGTCAACCAGGGGTCGATCGTGAACATAGGGGAAAACAGCTGATGAAGACCAACACCTGTGACATATCAAGAAGACTCCTGTGGAGAGCTGAAACAAGTCAAATTAAAGAAAAATACATCTTTTTTACAGGGTTGGCAACCCTGGTCCTCCAGTGCCCCAGTCCTGCATGTTTTAGGTGTTGCTCTGCATAAACACACCTGATCTGAATCAGTGGGTGATTAACAGGCTTCTAAAGAACCTGAGGACCTGCTGGACAGTGTGTTGAAGCAGGAAACAACAAAAACATGCTGGATAGTGGCACCCAAGGACCAGGATTGCCTACCCCTACGCATTGTGTTATTACATTGTAACAAGGTGTGGACACAATAAACATTTTGCTCTCACAATGGTTCGTCTAACCCAAAACAGAGCAGCTAACATTTTTGTCCTGAACTCCGTCAACAAAGATCACTTTACGGCACCCCAAACCTGTCTCTTAAAGGCACAGTAACAGTTTAACAGAAATAACAAACACCTAACAATAACCTCTCAGCGATAGTTACAATATGTTAATGTTCATAATATTTCCACAGAAGCTCTAAATTATCCAAACTATTGCTAGATGAAAGAACATAGTCAGAGAAAAGATCCCATGAAGGTCTGGTCTGTCCCCATCCTGCTTCTGTACCTTCACATCTATCACTGCTGACAATCAAATGAGGTGTATATGTTTTGGTATGTGCATCTACTTTGTGTCAAAAAAGCAATAAAAAAGAATTCATAACCCAGGAAGTGATTCGATTGGTTTAGGTGCTGAAACGGTTTCACAGATTTCTCTGAGACAGTGTTGGGAGGGTAAGGCACACACTCAGGCATGTTATTGTTTCACTGGCTGAGAAACATTAACATCACATTATATATTGGTGGTTTCAAAGAGCTGGCAGCATGAAAAACCATCAAGCACTGACTTATGTATCCAGACAAGTTAAGATGTAATAAATAAAAAAATAGAAAAATAAACAAAAAGTAAATTATAGCGCATATAGCACAATATATCTAATAATTCCATTAAATCAAATATTCCATTAATCAAAGCAGCAACATGTAGCGCTACAGTGCGTTTTGAGGCACCGGTTCTCTCCTGTCCTCCCTCCTACCATTTGACTGATCATGTGCATACATATGGCTGCCTTTCCCTCGACCCTGCAGCGAACGCGTTAGCCGCTTTAAGTGAACATTTCATCATCATCTTCTCTGTCAGACTCAGCTCTTCTTTGTTTCTCTGCATCTAAGCTCTGCTGTTTTCATCTTCTGTACAGTATTAAATGCTGGCCACTGTTCATGTTTTTTTTTTCTGCATCTCCCTGTCCTCTTTTCTATCTCTCCTTTATCTCCACCATCTCCCCAGCTGTCCCTCTCGCTCGTCTCTCCCCTGCCCTCCCATCTGCTGATCGTTCCCTACAGACGGAGGTTCTTCTCTCTCGCACTGTCCTCCTTTCATGACGTTCCTGGTCTCACACACAATCGCTCCGTCTTTCTGTTCTTCCGCCTCATCTCCTTCCATTCATCTACCTATCCCTTTCTCCAAAGATTCCGAAAACCATTGCCACATCATTCACATCCATCCGTCTCTTCATCCAGCCAACTGCTCCTCCTCTGCTCTCTCCAACCGGTCCGTACCCTACAGCAGCAGGATCAAAATGTTGCAGAGACAGAACGTGAGCCAAGATAAGCTCACCCTGCAGGTCACTGTCTATGTACCAGCTGATAAGAATCAATCTGCACCCCAGGACACAACTTCTTTTTGTTGTGTTTCCCTCCTTTGTTACAGGCCTTGTTCTCCTATTTTTCTATATCACCTCAGTCCAAATCATTTTTTTTCAAAGCAGTGCCAAATCATTATTGTTCAGTATGTTAATCCTTTCTTCAATGTCTTTTGTTTTTACAGCATCTGAGTCCTGTTTTGATTCAGCTCATGCTGCGCTAATGGGTGCTGTGTAAAGGAGCACACTGAACTGTTTATTAAAGCGATGTTTAAGGGTCTCTGTGAAAGATTGATTTTTGTTTTTTTCTGGTTTGGTAGTCTGAAGGGTCAGGGTGGATTTCTAACACAGCTACAAATGATGCAACACACCTGGGAGACATCAGAAGACCTCAACACCCCACAACTTTGTGTTTCATCCTATGACCAAAGCCAGAAAAGTCTCTACCATCTGGAATCATTACCATCAGCCTTACGGACACTGCATGGTGTGGCCAAGAGTGGATCGGTGGGGGTGAGCCTTAAATTAGACGTATAAGTCACGAACCTGCATTTTGTTCCTGGGAAACTAGTTTTTCATGCTGATAAAATTGTTCCATTTACAGTTAACAATGTAAACTGGACCAGAAGAGACTAGAAAATGTTTCCTGATCTGATGAGTGTGTTTCAGCTGCAACATTCAGATGGGAAAGTCAGAATATGGTGCCAACTGCATGAAGGGATGGATCCATCCTGATTTGTCTCAATGGTTCAGGGTGCTGGTGGTGTGATGGTGTGGGGAAGAAACGACAGCCTGAGTAATGAACTGGGATACTTTGGACCCAAGAATTCTCTCAACACAGAATGAAGTGGGGATGTTGCTGCTGTTGATACTGGGTCTTGATCCATCAGGGCGTGGTTCTACATTGATACGAAGGGAAACTGCAAATGGGTGACTTTACTCAGGTGAGCTACATTGGAATGAGAGAAACAGAGATGGTTAAGACTTCTCACCATAAAGCAACAGGGTCTGTTCATGTGGGGTCCAATGTTTGACTGGTACAAAAATCCAGTAAGCCGAGAGGAGTCAGAGGTCAGGCAATCCGTACAATAATCAGGCAGGGACAGGCAAAGAGCAGGTGTTCAGGAGGCAAAAACAAGGTACGGTAGTTGATTTGGAAATGCTGGTCATCATCTGAATGAGGCTTCAGATCTGGAACCAGTGCTGTGGCTGGAAGCAGTTTTTATCCTGGAGAGCACAGGTGGAGATAATTAAACAGGCACAGGTGAGTATGGTTAAGTGAATGAGGATTCATGGGTAAAGAGTTCAGAGAAACACTGAAAATCATTCAGGGCATGACATGAAAACAGTCCAGAAGCAAGATTCATCACAAGATGCCTTGAAGTTATCAATGTTATGATGGACCTCATTATCAATTAATGCCATCATCAACCAGATCATGATACGTATCTGGGGACTCGTGGTGGTGCAACATTTCAGTTTGATTGAGCTGGAGACACATGTATAACAACAAGGTAATGTGGGCCCTACGTCGCTGTCTGGTAGCCTGGGACAAAGTGGATTTGGAACAGGAATCATTGTTTTAACAGCCATTGTATTACCGTGTTTCTGGTCTTTACTCACTCTAGCTCACTGCAAATTTCATTGCCAGACTAAACCATGAAGTTCCTTTTGAAGATTGACTGCCATTTTTTGATTATCTGTGAGAACAGTTACATGGTTCATGGTATTTTTAAAATCCCAATGAGGGAACGAGGGTCAAAGGAGTCATAGTTCGATCCTGATCTCCCCACTTGGTAGGCAATATTGATTTATAATGATGGGCTTTAAATATAGTTGTTTTAATGCTTTGGTTTGTCTTGTAACAAAAACATGACCAGGTACATGGCTTTATCACTGTTGCAAAGTTAAGGCCTTTTTTAAAGCTCTCACTTGGCCCTTAATGAAACAGGAGCAGTTTTTTTCAAGCTCCACCCACTTTTACCTCCTTGCCAATAAAATTTATCTAAAATGCACAACTAAATGCAAGCCTAAGGATTGGAATGAGCCAGTTTTTAATCTTTCATTAGTCTTAAGATCTGAACTATTCTGAAAATACCCTGATCATCAGGCCTGGTGATACCAATACCATGAGTCTGCTCCAGTAGATCCACATGGACAGCTGTTTGGTCTAATGCAAAAAAGACATGTTTGCTTTTAAGAAGGTCATCCTTAATAATATTATACATGCATTTTACCTAAGAAGAATAAAAAATAAAGTAGGACATGTTTGCATAATTAGACCAGTGATGTAATCGTTTTCTTTTCCTGCAAACTGTTTTCCAAAAAGTCCAAGATAGAAGGGACAGAGGGATTGAGATACCTCAGGTGCATGACTAAAACAACAGAGAAATAGCCTGGAGCACTGAAACAGCATGGCCAAATAAAAGGATTTTGCACTTCCAACTTTCAAAAGAGTAACCCATTGCTGCAATAGAAATATTCCTCTTGGAGCCAAAGAAAAAACCATGGAAGAGTTGTTCTCACCCGATTGTTGTTATTCAGCCCCTGGCCAAAAGGAATCAGGCAGTCAGGGGATCTAGAGAAACATCATGACATCAGTGGTAACTGAGAAAAAAAACAACAACAACATTTCTTGCCATTTTCAGTCCTGAATTGAAAACCTGTGTTACTGGGTCCTGAATCCCAAGATAAGACCTGTTTGATCTGACTCTGAACAGGCTTAAAAATGTAAACACCCTTTATCTGAGCTGATGATGCAGTCTTATTGCAATAAAGCTAATGTGAAGGAAACAATACACAAAAAGTTTTATAGGGTCTCTTTAGGTGTGAGCAATTCAAACATCACAAGACAATTCTGGAGTGAAGCACAAAACCCACTCAGTGGTGTTAAACTGTGCTGGAAGCCAACAGAGAGACACATTTAGGAAGTTGAGGAGAAAACTTATTTCTAACAGGAAACATTTAGACCAAGTACTTTGTGAAATAAATCAGGTTTTTATATATTTTTTAATTGTTTTGTGGTCAGATAGAACATTCACCTGTGCAGCTGGATGTCGTCATTCTTGTGAAAAATTAACTTAAAATAATAATAAAATAATATAAAAAATTTATTAAAAACTGTAACCAGTTCATAGAAAAAACTTAAAGAGAAAGACATCTCAATGTCAGATTTATGGCAGTTCTGAAAGAGAAGGAGTATTAGACACCATGATGAGACTAAGAGTGTTATTTTTAATGTTTCTTTAGACTGAATCATCCAGTCTTTAAATAGCAGGGACAGCTTTGGAGTTATGCTCAAGTAAGTCCTAAATAAAGTTCTCAAGTTGCATCAAAACTTAAAGTGAGACTCTATCATTTATTATTATAATTGTGTGTTTTGCTGCAGTGGATGCCTGACCCAAATATCCTAAATATTTTTATTTAAAACCTGTTTATTTTTACATTCTGATCAAAACTGACCATAACAAACAGAATTGCTCATGTTTACCAAAAGACAAACAGCTAAATTAATATCATTTCACACATTCTGTACAACAAAAAAGGTATTTGGCCCTAATTGGGCCCCTTAAACAGCAGGACTTTGTATAAACACATTTTAATGGAGGAAGATAAAGTGATGCACCAGTGATGGTTAATCAACACTTGAATCAGAGTCTCAAGAAAGTTTTATGATTCATATTTAATAACTGATATGTATTAATATTAAAATAAATTAAATGAAAAAATTAAAGAAATTAGCAACTGATGACTTCAGTTTTTTAAAATCAAAACTTACTGGGCAAAAAAACTCTGACTTAAATTTTAACATGTGCTTATTATAATTTTTTTTATTGTTATCACTATTATTACTATGTTTTATTACTCATATTCTTATTGTTGCTGTTGTTATTATTACTGTCATTGCTCTTATTTTTATTCCTCTTCCCAGTATTGTCATCTTATTTATTTATTCATTCATTCAGTTCTATAAGGCTGCTGCTCGTCTCTCAGACCACCGTTGACACAGAAAACATTCACAAACATCCAACAGGAAACCTATTGTCCCCGTTACCTTTTAGCCACATACTTAAACCCTCACATTTTTGTCTGTAAGTACAGGAGAGGTTGGTAACAGGACAGTTTCTCCTTACTAAAACCCTCCTCTAATAGATGCTGCTCCTCTGTCTCTGATTAGTTCAGATCAATAATATTTTGACCAGTCACTAATGTGATGCAGCATTCAATGCTCAATGGTCATAAACATGGATAAACCATTGAGGGTTTCTTACAAAAAGAACCTTAAGATCCTGGTGGTAAACTAAACCTGTTAGACTGCTATTTTAAAGCACCTCAGTTAAGTTAGAATGCAAACGTTTAATTGAAAAATGACTGGATGAATATCTGTTGATGCACCACAGAATCTGTATCCAGGTGAATCTGACTTACAGTTGGATGTTCCACATTTCTACCATTCATCCACTTTTTGGACCAGTTTGTTCTTTATTTACTGTTCTTATTTATTTTATTGTTTGTTGCTGCTATAATTTAAGTATTACAGCTATTTTCTTATTTATACAGTCTGTTTCATTAAATATGTTTATGTAAACGTTGTGATGAATTGTAACAATTAGTTACAAAGTTAAAAATATAAACTGCTCTGTGTATAATATTAATGTAATACAAATGTGGTATGCTAATATGCCATATGCTACAGTTCCTTCCATTCAACACTTTAAAGCTGAGCCTAAAGCCTCTGTCACATAACAAGCCCCTCCTCAAAGCCAGTGCCTCACTGGGCTGTGACTATTAGTTGGAGACACAATATTATAAAAAAATATATATGAATTTGAAGTTGGCATGACTCAAAGTTGGTACACATGACACTTGTGCTGCAAGTTTTATGTATGCACAAATCACGAGACACATTGCACAGCACTTTGCAAAAGTTGTGCGACTGTCATGTACATTTTCATGTCTCCACAGCTTAACTGAAAATGATAGTCACAGAGCTGATTTGGTGAGTAGGTAGTGAACTAATGCAGTGATCCTTTTAGCCAGTTGTGCTTCTGTCAGTCTACTGTTTCCTATGCACACATCATCGAGGGTCTTAGCTGGCTCATGAACAACCAAAGATGGCTTTCACAGGGGCTTGTCATTGTGGTAGAACTTCAAGCCTCCTTCACATAAAATTTCTGTTGTATATGGCCAAAAAGTCAAGCTTCCCTTTAAGCTGCCTCTGGTCATTCATTCCCCTCATGCTGCTGTGGTCCATTACTTTATTCACCTGATCAAAGCCAAGGTCATTTAAAGCTGGTATCTATCTCTATCTGTCATTGAGTGGAAGGCAGCTTCCCCCGAATACCAGATCATTACAGGTCCACATAGAGACCAAAAACATTCATACTCACACCTAGGGGCAATTAGAGTCCCCAGTTACCCTGATGTGTTTTTGGACTCTTGGAGGAAACCAACATACCCAGAAAAACACAGGAGGAGAACATGCAAACTCCACAAAGAAAAGCTGGGAGTTCAACTCAGACTCTTCTTGTGGTAAACAACAGTGCTAACCAGTTGTGCCACCATGCAGTCATTGTACTGAATCACCAGTTCGAGCTGAAATAAGCTGAGAGATTGTGTCACCTTATTTGCGTGGAACTCCCGGTTTCTGCTAGGGGAACTGCAGTCAAGTGAGAGCTTGTTGAGGTGTGTTTTTGCTATAAATTACATCTTCCACATTGTAATGTCATTCGGTATCTTTCTCTTACTGCTCAGTTGGCCTCAGCGTGTCAGTCTGAATATGTTTAATGAGCAACAGTCAACACTGGGCTTGTGGGAGGTAGAGTTTATTGAAAGTTATATAAAGAATGTAATCTTTCCATCATTAACCGAGAGAGTAAAGTTTTGGACATTATGAGATGTGCTAGTTTTTTGGACCTCCCTCACATAATGTCAGCTAATCCAAAATGACATTGAAATTTAGATTTAAATCCAACTATAGTGGATTTTATTATATTATTGCAGGAAGTTGTGCACAGTTTACTTTTGATGTGCAGCTGATGCAGTTAACCAACTGTTTCTGGTAGATCCACAGAATTTGAATTAATAGTAAGCTAAGTGGACGACCCACTCTCACAAGAGGAAGGTCACGTTAGAGGTGGATGGGAGTGGGCCACACACACCTCCTACCACAGAGAGATTTATCAAGCCAGCTTTGCTCCCTGAAACACATGGTTAATTTAGCAGCCATTACAGGTGACACCTTGATGAATAGAGAGGGCTGTTCTCGCATACATAGGCAATGGGCATAAACACACACAAACATACACATACGCTTAGGGACACGCGCTCATAGGAAGAATAATGGTCATTTTACTGCAGTCTGCAGGAGGACAGGAGATAAAAGTTAGTGTTGGGAGAATGATGTGTCAGGCTGGTTTCATTAACTCAGAGATAGAAGACTCCTGTCTGCGCCATCAGTGATTATTCTAGAAAAAGAAATTATTCTTCACTGCTGGAGATGGACATGTGCACTAACACACCGACAAATGATCAAGTTACCCACTGTTAATCCCAACTATTTATGCAAGCACCCAAATAATCCTGTCTCTAATTAGGTCTCCCGCTAATCAGGATTTAAGACATGTTGAAATGTTAAACAGTGGGCGACATATGCGAGTCCACCTGTGTGCACAGCCCCGGAGAAAATATTCAGTCAGGAGACAACAGAGCATTGCTCATCAGTCCCCTCGCTCATTTATCATCATTTTCATCCCTTAAAACTGATATGTATTGATTTGGTGGAGCTGCCCTTCACCGCGTTGAGTAGGAGGTTCCACACGCACCACAAACATTCGATCACTGTCAAACATGTGTTGGCCTGCTCTGTGACAAACATACACTAAGCTGTTCTACAAAGAGCTGTCTATTCAAACCAGCAGATGATATAGAGTTGTTCTACCCACACACGCAGGAAGCAGCCTGCCTACGGTTGAACGGCAGCCCAGAACCAGCAGTGGATAGAGAATGTCCTTTATGAGGCAGCGACTCTGCTCAGGCTTTCTATCTCTCCGGCAGCTTGGCAGAGAGCAGAACAGACATACAGACAGACAATAGAGGAGTCTCTGTAGAGATCAACATGCACTGCTACACAGCCAGCACTTTCCTCTCAAGTCCCACAGCCTGCAGGGACACTGTAACCCCTTTAATATACATTTTTGAAAACATGGACAAATTCATTTTGGCTGTGCTTTGTTGAGTATCAAAGTTCTCCCAAGGATTAGCTTCAGATGCAGAGAAAATTATTCCAGCCGAATGAAACAAGAGGCCCTGGAGAACGCGGCATCGAAGCGTAGCGGCTAATAAAGAAATAGCAGAAAGCCAATATTCTGTCTGTCTGTATCATCGCAGTAACAATCATATCGGATCGAACGATCACATCAGACGCAAACTTGATTTGATTATGGTCTTTCACCACTGCAGGTATTTTTTTCCCTCCACCGTCGCTGGCAATGGAGGGTTGTCATTACCTTCGGCTCTCATCAAGATGCATCCTGAAGGTCAGGCCTGATGAATTGGAGAGACAGCTCTGTCATAGAGAGCAGCCATTATCCATGATACTGAAAGAGATTATTCACCCTCCTGGGAGAGGAGAGGAGAGCAGATACCGAGCAGAGCAGGTGAAGATTAAGGGAAGAGGGAAAACAATGGAGACAGGAAAGAAAGGCAGAAATGGTGAGCCACATCCAGTGGGCTCAAACAACACTTCAGCGAGGAGTCACTGTGAAATACTGATGGGTGATTGGTGACAAAATTCTCCCCTAACCACTTAAAGCTGACACCTCAGTGCAACTGTTTCTCTCCACAGCAGGCAGTCAGGGATGACATCAGTGTACCTGAGAGAAGCTACAATAGTCCCAGCCCAGTTAGAGCTGACACCAGGAAACAGACTCCTTCCCCCGCTCCCTCTGTTGCAGCTCAAATTTTTTTTCTCGGTAGAGATGTCCTCTGACAGAATCCTGCACTGAAACCTCTCCACAAGGCTGTTAGCTAAAGATATCCCCTCAGGCTGGAATTTAAGGAGGGAAAGGCCTGCTGGTTTGAGTGAATTCAAATAACATTGATCCGTCCCCCTTATCACCCCCAAAAATTTGCCAGTAGGCTTAAAACATAATGACACCCTATGGTTCGCTATCATCCAACATATCATAACATCGGGGGGTAACAAAAACAAGGCACTGAGCTTGGCAGCCTATGGGATAACCCATTCTAATAGGGTTCTTCTTGAACCTTGAGCCCATCTTCCCCATCTGTCTCCGCTTCTCTCTGCAGGCTGTGGTGATGAAGTGCTCTGCGCCTGCAGTAGACCAGCAGTGTGCCATGCATGATAAAAAGCAAACGGCGGCAGGGGAAGCCTGAGTAAGGCTGTGCAAACCAGCTGATGGCACAAAGCTGCAGCCCGAAAACACGCAGTCAACCTGGAGGTGAATTAAAGATTTGAATGACAGCAAAACATGAATGCAAAGTGGGTCGATGTGGCGAGTAAACGCAGACAGTCACAGGTGTGGAGTGACCTGCAATAAAAGAAGGTGAGTGTCTGGATTTAGGTGTAGAGGCTAAAGAATTTGAACAGCATGAACGCCAGTGTTGGGAAAATTACTGTAGAGATTTAATTGGTTACTCCATTTAAAATGTAACCTTTACTCATAGAAATGTAACTAATTAGATGCATTTACTTTGCAATTACTTTACCAAAGCTAAACAACAGCTAAAAAGCTGTTAATCATTTAAACCTGTCAGTTTAAACCTGAAATGACATCAGTCATTTATCAGTTTCATTAGAATATACTAACAGCCACCCAAGTTCAGGCTTCAGCAACTGTTTTTAATTTGAGATCATTTGAAGTTCAACTCTGAATCAAAACTATGGCATTTAACTTGTTATATATATATATATGTATAGCATAAGGCTTTAACTTTATGGAAGCATTGGGCAGGTGATCTTGGGATGTTGTAGCTTGGTGAGAGATCTGTCCATGTTGTCCTGTAATCACTGCTGTACTGATCCATCTGTCCATTCATCCATATACGCATTGTAGATATATTTGTTCATCCAAAAATCATCCTCTGCTTATCCAGTGTTGATTCTTGCAGGTGACATGTCCAGGAGAGAAATAAAGACATCCCTCTTCCCAGCAGCACTCTCCAGCTCCTCCTGGGAGAAAGACCAAAGGCATTCCTGAAGCAGAGAGGATATCTTTGTCAGGTGTAGTCTGCCCGGTGAGATGTGCTCAGAAGCATCCTAATCAGATGCCTGAACCACCTCATTTGAATCCTTTCAATGCAAAGGAACAACAGCTCTCTCAAAGGAAACTCATGTCTGCTTCTTGTGTCTAGGATCTCATTCATTTAATCATAATCAAAGTTTTGTGACTGTAGGTGAGGTTAGGAGTAGGTGGACCAGTAAACTTAGAAATTTACCTTTCAGTTCAGCTACATTTTTACCACAACAGACTGGGGCAACTCTCTGATTACTTCTAAAGATCCATGTGGGTCCACCACCAGCAGGGAAAGGAGTCAAGGTCAATGGAAGCCAGGTGGTAGGCAGTTTATGAGGCAGAGGCCTGGGGTTGCTGATTCCCAGCATCATAAACTGACTTTATAGCTAAAATTTAAAAACCTCAGACAAACTTCTGTCTTTGCCTGAATTGATAATTAGAGCAGTGTGATGTCACAAGATGCAACCCCAACCCCCACGGCATCTCTTAGGTAGGAAAACTCAGAACTCTGGTACAAGTATTTTGGATCCGCTGGAGAACTTTTATCAATTATTTTTAACACCCTGATTATAAAGAACTTGCAATAATTAAGCTTTGAATAAATAAATGCACAGACTAGATTTTGGTATTATTTTGAGTCACTGTGCTTCTAATTTTAGTAACATTGCACAGGTGGAAGATTGCAGTCCTAAGATGTATTATATGACAGTTAGAGGACATTGTCCAAAATAACACAAAGGTTCCTTTCATTAGTACCTAATGGCATCCAGAGTACATAAATGACTAAGATACTTGAAGAAGATACTTTATTTAAGGTTTCTGTGGGCGCCGTCCATCATTCCTCTTGTCCAGTCACCTTTTTTCTCCCTCTTCTGGAGGGAGGTTCACTCTTTCATTCTCTCCCAGTACCAGAACGTTGGTCTGCTTTTGCTGGACACAGCTGCTGCCCATCAACCATGCAGTTATCTTTTCCTCTTGTCCAAGAACCGAACCCTGAGGAATTCCATGACTAACCCTGAGGAAAGTTCATTAATAAAATGACCAATCTGGTGGTAATTTCAGATAAATATGACTGATATCAGCACTGAATACTAAGAGGACCAGTATAGACACCATCTGAGGCCATGAGAATATGATGAGCTCTAAATCCGGACTGGATATACACAGTAAGTACTGATGATAGGCGACACTCCCTAACCTCGTCACCATTTATGTTCAGGGGCTTTTGTCAGAATCTACATACACACTCATACAACGCCGCAAGTTCACATCCTGTACGCTGATGCGTATAGTCAGCTCTATGTAAATCCAATGGAGATGAATGCCGACAAGAACAAGCTATGAGGGAAAACAGCCTGTTTTCTTTTCTTTTACAACTCATACAAAAGCGTGGATTCTGGGGAAACATTCCCCTCAATAAAAAAAATATAAAAGACGCTCAGGTTTTTTTTAATGTGGTAAAAACATTATAATTTTACTTAGGAACATAACAGCGCCTTAGGGTTTGTTCTTTTTTCAGCGCTGGTGTTCTCCTAAAATAGGAGTTTGAACTAATGCAACTCCTGACTCTTTGGTGGGTTGTCATCCCCACCACAGACAAAACCTGTTGTGATCTCAGTCAGCTACAGTTTAGAATCGTATCTTTTTTCTTGTAACGCTGTGAACGGGATCCAATTTGCTTTAGTCTCAAAACTGAGTAGGTGGTGAGGCACTGGGAAACGGTATAATGTTTGAAAGTGTTGTTTATGCTAGAGCGGTAATGTGACCAGAATACACAAATATTTCAGCAGTTTCACTGTATTTTCATAATAAAATATTGGTAATCAGGTTAACTTTTAACCTTCGCTCAAGCGTTATGAAACAAAATGCTGCAGATCTCTGTAGTACAAATGAAATCCACTAGAAATAAAGTGATTTACTAACCTAACATAAAGTAATCAGAACATGTTTCAGATCAAATATTTGCCTTATGCTATGACATAAAATAAAATACCTCTGTGTTTGTGTTTTCGTCTGCGTCACGCTCAAAGCTCAGAGGATTAAATTAGAGAAGCATGTTGTGAGTAGGGGAAGGCTGGACCCTTCATGAGTCGCCCTTCCAACCCTCATCGCCACTTCAGCCCTCATCGAGCAGGAGATCTCAGGGGTTCTGGGCAGTCAGGATGACCTGAGATGGACAGCTGAGCCCACGCTCACACACAGGTCATACTTCTCAAGAGGTGTGATTAAAAAGTTAGAGGTGTGATTTTTGCTGTTGCTAGAAAATGCTCCAGTATATGCTTTAACAGAAGGAAACTGGAGCTCTTTTCTTGGTTCTTAAGGCTCCGTAGACCCTCGATCATGTTATCTTCAACCCTACTGGTAACAAGTTCCAGACTTTTTCAGGCCCTTGAAGCAGTTTGAGAGTCAGTGAGGTCACAAGTGAGTCACAACTCTGAGTCTTCCCAGCCATCATGTGAGATTTGGGTACAGAAATAATAATATTAATAAATGATGTACAACAAAAAATGGCAACTACACCTTTAGGTCACCAATGTACACTTGATTTCATAGAAAGTCTTCACTTTGCCTGAAAACTGAAGTTTGTTTTTAACTGAGCAGTGTTTTAATTTAGGACACGTGAGTTTGAATCCTTCATCAAAGCTGTTTTTTTTATCTTGGCTAAATGCAGACCTCTAATGAGCTAGTTGTTTTTTCAACTTGAGCTATTGAACTTCAAACAACCTTCAGAAAAAGCAGAACGTTCTACAGTTTGTTCATTTCATTGATGGAAAAGTAACTTTTTCTGAAAGGTTTCTGCTCTCATGATGACACAGAGATTCTAACTTAATGACAACTGGAATATTTTTCAGTTCATTTGCAGCATAAAATAAATTGTTATTATTTTAACTGCAGGATGCAATTACCAATCAGTAAGTTTCAATCTCTGCACTTAATCAGCTGATCGTTGCATTAGCTTGGTAGCATTTAGATGTCAGTAGCAGGCTTTAAAAACACTATCCAGCTTTAATATTCACAATAAATAACTTTATCCATTCTCCCATTGTAGATGTACTGATATGTGTCCATTTTCCTGCTGTTTTAAAGTATTGCATAAAAAACATGACTCATTATCACTGAAAACCCACCGTGCAGTGGAGAAAGATGGAGGGTTTTATGCTGTTTATGGGAATAGACAATCTGATCAGATGCGTGGAGAAGTGCCAGCTGACAGAACAGTACTGATTACTGAGAGTAAACAGAGATTTCAAGTCCTGACATTTATGCTTTTATGCAGCACTTTACGTTACAGAGGCTTCTGTAACACATTTTAATTCCTACTGAATCCTTCACTAAAAACTATTACACTAAAATAAATATACCTATAAATGTTGTAAGAGTACCTTACATTATAATTAAATAATATTTAAAATATTACCTTATCTGTTTATGTTTTTTAGGTGCAGAAGCTATAGGGGTAATTAAAATATATGGTCATTTTCATCAATAATCCTCCCAGTAAGTAATGATTAATGGATTTAAGGTAATCATACCAGCTGACTTTTTCAGTCTATTGGCAAGTTGTTTAAAAGTTTAATTTTTTTTTACATTTATTATTGCAGAAAGCTAAATCAGAAGTTTTTTCAGAAAATTATGTTAAGCAGAAAAAGTACATAGAGCTGCTTAATGTAAATTAACCAACAAATGCTCAAATTAAAAAATTTCAGCCAAAAATGTGTGCTCACACAATTGTAATGTGCACCGACTTGTGGATAACTTGCATGCCTATTTAATGTGATTTTGCTCAACATTGTTGCAAAAGTTGGTTAAAACTCCCCAAATTAGCTGCTAATTTGTCACTATTCAGCAGCAGTTGGGCCTCCAATGTGGCTATGAGCATCCACCAATCAGAGGGCATCTTTTGGTCTAGAGCATATGTGTCAAACACAAGGCCCGCGGGCCACATGTGGCCCGCCACGTCATTTAATGTGGCCCGCGAGAGCTTAAAAGGTCTGAGTATTCAGAAATATATAGGTAAAAAGCGTATTTTGACCAAAAACTACATTTCCCACAATGCATGTCAATTGTGTTACCCGCGACTTGACGGCTTACCGCCACTACAGGGCAGGGTGCACACAAGCAGTACCCTGGTCCTCATGAGAACCGGATTTCAAACGCGCTTTTGCGATCCAGCGCTGCGCGGTCCCGATGGGAGACCCTCGATCTGACGAACTTCACATCCTGTTGCAGCTCAGTGAATGAGTCACATGAAGCTCTGAAGCTAGTGGACACACACGGTAGGACCTCCGCTCCGACACACACACACACACACACACACACACACACACACACACACACACACACAGCATCTCCAGTGCGCCATTACGCACAGCTCGGCGCTCGCTTTAACACACACAATCACAGTACGTCCGACCCACGCACGCAGCTCACACATGCCCAGTAGGGGTACAACGGGTCACAATCGATCCGTGATCTGAACAGATCACCCTCTGTGGTTCGGGACACGGTTTGCGATCCAGCTGGCTGTGCTCGCGCGCTTTACTAACTCCTCCCCGACCCGACACCTTGCGCTCTCAAGCTGCTGATAAATAATTCCCCTCTGAGAAAGACGTTCATTTTGTCATCACATATCCAGTTCTCTCTGTCAGAATCAGTCATTTTAGTTAACCAGAACAAAAGATCACCGGTCGATTGTTGATCCATGATGCGTGCGCGCGCGGGGAGCTGCTGATCCTCCACCCCTCCGTCAGCTGATCATCCTCTTCTCTGATGGCAAACCAGATTAACCAGTTTCTGCCCAAGATAACGTGTTGTGTTGGACTTTCATACAAGCTAATGAACATTAATATTAACGGTGCTCAGTCAGGAACAATCAGAACACCTTGATCGTCACGCCTCCTCACCTGCTGCAGCTGTCTGACTGCAGTGAGGAAGAAACCGGGTCATCGCTCTGTCAGACCCGAGAGGTGACTAGTAGAAGGATTTTAATATAATTGGTTTAAATATGTTTAAAAGTTTTATTTAAGCATCAGAGTGACCTCATGAGTTAAAGGTTGTTTGAAATATTGAGCATTAAGCAGAAAAATGTTGAGCCAACAGCAAGTCATCATCTTCAACCCCC
>SSNR01000012.1:3329351-3342415 GCA_006937965.1 Callopanchax toddi
CCCCCCCCCCCCCCCCCCCCCCCCATGTGTGGACCAAACCCCAGAGCCAGGTTCTCCCTTGAGGACATGTGATGACAGATTGTGTGCACCCCTAACTATAACAACTGTTTTGATCAAAGTTATTATAACTTTGATGTATTTTTAATTCACTTGAATAGTTTGATCCTTGATTGATGGAGTTCAGTGGGTTTCATAACCTGACAAATCAAAAGCATTTATGTTCTAACAGAGCAACAAGCAGATCTAGTTTTCATGCATTTGTAATGTTTAATCTTGTATAAGTAATAAATTCAGAGTTATGTAACGTTAAGGAGTTGTTACAATTTATTTTACATTTAATTTGGTTACATTTTTAAGTTATCTGGCCCTTTGAGGCCAGCCATTATGCTGATGTGGCCCTCGGTGAAAATGAGTTTGACACCCCTGGTCTAGGGACTGTGATGTCACCAGTGCATGTGGTCCTATAGATAAGTAACTTGTTTTTTTAACCCTTATTTATTTAGCAGTATCCCACTGAAATGAAGAATCTCTTTTTCAACAGAGACCTGAAGGCAGTTGGGGGTTCAGTACTACTTCAACACATGGCTTGGGCTGGGGTTTGACCCTGGTCTCCCACACGTCCCCTGAGCCACAGTCACCTGGTCCCTTTAAAGATTAGGGTGAGGCCATTCCAAGAATTCAGCAATTATTTATCAAGTGTCAAGTTTTTTTAGTTGAAAAGCATAAATCTGTACTTCCACTTTAAAAAAAATGGGGCAAAGTTGCTCCCTTTGCTCCTTTGTGTACCATTAGCTGGTACCTTTACATATGCTTGTCAATGTTTACAGCCTCAAAATGTCAAAAACACAGAAAATAAAGAAGAAAAGGGAAAATATTTGCAGAAAGCTGTAATTTAAATACCTATTAAGGTGCTTATAATAGCTTTATTAAAAGTCTATGTATGTTTTTTGTTTTTAAAATACAGCTTAGTGTACTTTTAAATAATATACTTTGGTTTTTGTGTGAAGAGGCTGCTCTAGTTCTGTATTGGTTGTGCATAAGAAACCTTTAGGCACTTTAATTACATTCTCTTCTGTTTACTTCTACCTCAACAGTCAATTTATTTTATTCATCCCAAAAATCCTCTTTAAATAAAACTCACAGCTTTTTTAATGCCTTGCATTGTTACACAGTGAAATTTCACAGCAGTATATAAAGCAGCTCAGCATTGTTCTTCCTCCACTAGTGGCACCATTAGGAGCCGGCCTCAGCTGAATTGGAATATAAAGGTCACTTTAGCAGTGATGGAGATTACTAATCAGCCTGAAAACTCTGCTGCATGAGCTCTGCTGTTACTCAGGAGAAGCTCTGTCAGCTGTGACAAACTGACCGTCAGGATGTTGGGATAGCAGACCACGAAACAATTTAAATAATAGACTGATGGTCACTGCAGGAGGAGACCAGTAGAATAACTAAACTCTAATTCCTTTAGGCATTTCCATCTTTTGGAGGTACATTAATTGATCCCCATCTTTCTGTTGTAGTAATACTAACTGCATGCAGCAGCCTCTGGTTTCTACCTGTGTTAAGATTTCCCTCTTCCAACACTGTTGGGTCACAGACTTCTACTGGACTCAGATTTGACCCTTCAGTCAAACACTGCATTACTTGATTGACACTAGGACTCATTGCATGATGCAGACCCCATACGATGTCAAATATCAGCCAGAACTCAGATATTTGCAGAATTTTGAAAAGGTCTTCAGATGAGTATTAGGACTGCCATGAACTCCCCTTTTTCTAAGATTTTTATTTTCTTGGGTGGGGGTCTCCGCATGTCCATTCAGGTGCTGGATGCAGCCTGTCATGCCATACATTTAATAAAGGTGCAACAGGAGGAGTACCTTGGACTGTCATGACTGGGGTAGGACCCAAATGCAGGAGGACGGAGGCAGGAACAGGTGAGGTAAAACCAAAGAAGCTTTATTGCAGGACAAACTCAGGAGGCACAGGACACATGAGCCTGGAGATACAACACAAGGAACAGACTGGGAGTGACTGAACTAAACAGCATAGAGAGGGAGCTAATCAAGGAGACGAGACACACCTGGAGGGGATTAGTGCAGGACACAGGAGGAGGAACACAGGCACGAACTGGACACAAGGGGGCAGAACATGACATGGACTCTTCCCATCATTTATTTGGTTTTATTATTAAACCTTTATTTAACCAGAAATAAGACTCATTGAGTTCAAGACCTTGAAGGGCAGCAGCACACATCATGGTAGACAAGATCGAGAAAAAAACAGTAATAAAACAGATATTAGAATAAAGAAAATGCAATTTATTCGACAGACAAACTGGAGATTATGTACCTGTAATCATCTAAGAGTTTCAAACAACAGGGAATAGAAGTTCAAAATACAGGCACTGTTCAGATGATTTCTGTTGAAGGTCTTTTAAGATGGAGCAGAACGCTTCCAGCGACACGAGTTCTGACAGTTTCAGTTCAGATTGGAGGGCAACCCAAGCTGAGGGGCAGAGAAACTGAAGGCTTTCGCTCCCATTTCAGTTTGAATATGAGAAACAGAGAAATGCAGAAAGTCATTTGATTATAGGGCATAATGGCTTTCAGTTCTCTGAAGAAATAGGTAGGAACCAAGCTGATAAGAGTCTTATAAACTAAAGTCATCCAGTGAGTGTGTCGCCTTACATTTATGGATGGCATACAATTCACAATGGTGGGTGAGGCAGTCACAGTGATAAACCTCAGAGCACAGTGATAGACAGGAGTCAAGGGCTGTAGGCAGGCAGCTGAAGCACACATGAACACATCACCACCATCATCTAGTTTACAGGCAAACTAGTACCTGATATCAGAAGCTCCTGAGCTCTGAGTGAGAAACCTGACTTGTTTCTGTAATGGAAGCTGAGCGTCACCCTTAATTTGGAGATCAAGGTTTTATCATGGGATTTGAAAGAAAGCTCCACATTATCAATCAGACCCAGGTAGCTGGTGACTAGCTCCAGAGTTTTACTGTTGTGGTTCTGATTAAGGGGATGTTCTCCAAAGGAATTGATAAGTTTGAGAACAGCTTTATTTTGGATTTTTCCAGCATTTAGGACCAGTTTCAATTTCTTTACAAATCTGCACATCATCAAAGGGGTCATACAGTAAATCGGTTCTGACACCGTAAGGCATTCATATCCTTCAATCAATCTGCCCAGACTGTCAGAACAGGACACGTTAGAAAGAAAGAAATACAGTGAACTCCTCATTATGTGTGATAGAGCCTTATGGGTTTTGAGCATGCACTGAACATGTAGCATGGTGGTAGCATATCTATGACATAAAACCCTAGAGTTTTGTATTTATTGTATGTATTAACCTTTTTTTTAATTCATCACTGTATAGAGCTAAAAATAAAGGAGCTTTGCTGCTTTTGACACAACACCATGTCTTTTATTTACTCCGTAACACTGACACCTTTTTACCAAAAGCAAAACTCCTTTTATTGTTTAAAGAAAAGGTGCAGTTTCCTAAAGTCACAAAGCAACCATCAGCCAACATAAAACAGTCCATTAAAGAGAAAACCTCAGACTTCTTCTTATGACATGAAGAAACTTCTTATAACATCACTAAACAGCTGTATGTTCATAATGTCCTCTAAAGCTGAGTGTTTATTCTATGATATTTAAAAATATTTTATTTTTAAATGGAAATAATTTGTTGTGCATAGAGGTTTAGTTTTTAGTGACAGCAAATATGTTAAGATGAGGTGGAGTTAGTTGGTTGTTCTCAAATTAGGGAAATCAAGATGCAACATTTGCATGGTAATTAACCAGTTACTAACATTTTCCAATAATGCATGTTTACAGTAGACGTTGGGGATTTGTAAACAGCTGAAATATTACAGATAATCTTTTAGTAGGACTGTCATGAGCTGCTGGACATGTACTGTATGTGTTCACTGAGAAACACAGTTGGTCTGGTGCTGGAGCTGCAGCTGAAACTCTTCAGATGGTCTCGCTAAACTTTGAACATGCAGGGTTTATGTTGTATGTTTCATGTGTTTAACCTCATAATGTCCAAGCCAAGAAAAGTGTTTCCTCTCAGCACTCAAAGGATCAGCAGCTAGCAGTGCCTAAACCACGCTCAAGACAGTCCGGACTCTTTTCATGTGTTGTTCCCCGATGGCGGCGCGAGCCAGGATGGGCGAGACCATGAATGCACATTCACGTTGTGACGTAGAGCTGCGAGGTTTTTCTAATCCTAGCATTTCAACCTCTATTTTCTATGAGAAGCAAAAGCTGGAGATGCACGTACTGTTTTCATGTTCAGCCTGCATGAAAATCTCAGAGTGAGCATATTCATCAGTAAACTACACCTTTAACATTTAAACATCTCATAATTTTTATTGTATTTTTTGACTAGTTCAGACAGTGCTTCAAAACTATAAAGAGATTCAAATCTGCTCTACCAAGTGGTCGAGCTGCAGGTCAAATTATGATATGCTTTAATACATAAGAAACTTTTTTTGTCCTCGATGTGAAACATGTTATTACTTGGTATTTCATGAGGAGATGAGTTTGTTTTTATTGTGTAATAGAATTGAATTGGAATAGCTGTATTTAGAACCTGAATCTATTGGATCAAGTTGTAATTGGATTAAACTGGACTGAACTGGATTAGATGGATTTGAATTGGACCTGTATATAGCGCTCAGATAAGCCTTATTTGGTTCTATATAGATAAGCTGAATGTTTTTTTTTATTATTATTAAACTCTTTGCCAGCTTTCTGTCTGTTATGCTGCATTTCATATGTAACTCCAGGCTTCTCTGTTAAGCCCTGAGGGCTAAATTTGGCCTGTGTTTTATTTTCTCTTGGCCTCGTTGCATTTTAAATTTGTTCACACTAGCTTTAGTACATGTTGTCTTTGAACTGACACCAATGTATAGATTATTATTGAGAGTTTGCTGTGAGGACAAGTGAAATATAGATTATGTCTAAGCATCCATTCTGCTTGGAGATCGTTTGCTCCAACCAGGAAGAGATGTAAGAAGAATGCTAGGTTAAAAATAACCTATATCCTAATGTTTAGCTGGTTTTTTCATGGAGACTTGCTCTGGCTGAGAGCAGATAGGATCTAACGCTGGATTTTTACATTCCGTTTTCTTACAGTAGGCAGATTTAATCCTCTGGAGAACATCTGCTGCGGTAGAGGAGAGTCTCGGGCAGCTGTTGATAAACTAAGAGCTGTCAGTCATGTCTTGCGTGCCCCCACTTTTTATTCCCCCCAGGGACGTAAAAAGAGAAAGAGAATGAGAGAAAGACAGAGTTAATCAAAGGAGTAGTTTTGCAATTAAGTGAAAGTGAAAGTTACAGGATTGCATCTTGAATCCATTTGGCTTACTTCATGCCTGAGATGAAGGCCCCAAATAGACTCTGTAGTTTCTCAGGTTCGGTGATTAAGCTGGTCATGGTTTATAATAGTACAATACACTGTTTTTACACTACATTTTCTTGTTCACGTGCATTTTTATTTCACACAAGGGAATGTGTTGAGCAGCGCAATAACTGATTAGCTTTTTTCTGTTTTTATAAATCATCCTCTGTAATGCATGTTAAGATAAAATTCCAATATTCTGTGATGTTTATCAGCCTTCCTTATGAATTCCGGGTTCTTCCTGGTGAAAGCTATTTGTTCTGAAGGATATCCACATGAATCCTGAGGGTGGCCTCACTGTATGATTACATGTTTAACTCCAATATTGATGTAATCCACAAAAAGAGTATTACCCCACCGCAGCCTACCTGTGGATATGCATTTTAGAGCTTTAGCTTTGCGCCTGGTCTTCTCCTATCTGGCCCCCGCAGCTTTTTCCATCACACAGAAGCAATTTGGCGCATTTCTCCCTGATGGGGTGCTCATCTGCTCTCCTGCTGCAGTCGGACAGCTGACCCTCTGGCCAAGGTGCCTCTTCTTTCAGGTCCGAATGTTTTATTCATACGTGCGGAGCTCAGTAAACCGCTGGACCGCTACGAAAACGATTCAGTCGCCTAAAGAGAACAATTTTCCCTGTTGAAATAAAACGACTTACATCTCTGTTGCTGTGGTGTTGTCATCTCCACCCTTTCAATAACAAAACTGGGTAAATATGTTTCACGTGTTGTAAATCTGATATTCTCATACCTGGTAACCACCCTCACTACTCATTGGATTGATGCACTACTGACGCCTCCCTGAAACAGTCAAGCCTGTCCGTATTTATTTACAAACATCCCTTTGTTTTGTTGCACAAGAAATAATATAAAAATATTTATTTATTAAGTTTCTAAACAAATACTGGAAAGTAAGGGGAAAGCCTGGTATCCATTAAAGAGTTAATGACAGAGTTGTGAACGCAATCATCTTTTTTTGAGATTTGAAGGTATAGCCCTTTTGGTCAAACCCTAAAAAAGGTTGCACAATTTCACACAACGTTGCAAAATCTTTTAGGCCTATTGAGTCCCCCTGCTCTGAAAGGTCATTAAAGAAAAATAATAAATTATTAATTTGGGGGGGGGGGGTTGGTTAAAGTTTTGTCTCTCTACTGTCCCCTTAGGGCAGGCATGTCCAAAGTCACTTGCGGCCTTTTGAGTGGTTTTATGTGGCCCTCAAATGCATTTCAAAATGGTGGAATATTTACAATCTTTTTTTAATTTGCTTTTTTTTTCAGATCTGTACTAATATGAGGCGAAACACAAAACACAGATCAGTAAAAGTGCAGGAGAGGCAGTAGCTCAGTACATGTTGGTGGTGGTGGAGGGTTTGGTGGAGATGCATTGCTTCAATGTAGCATACTGCCATCAGCGTGTAAATGACTGTAAAGCGCTTTAGTCCATGATTTATGAAGGCACTATACTAATATGGAACATTTAAAGTCTTTTTAAAATGGAAAAGCTTCAGTCCAATCCAAAGTCTGCATTAGTCTTTTTTTAACCAGGTTTTTTTTATTATTATTATTTAAATTCCTGGTAAGTAGAACTACAAACCCTCACTGTCTTTTACTAGACAGCAGACTTAGACTAAAACCTGACTTAATCCTGCAGCTTTAATGAAGAAAGAGTGAGCCTGTTCTTTTTGCTAATAATGGACTAGAAATTATTTTCAAGAAACTAGAAAACCATTGACCAATCAAATCCAGGGAATTTGATGCTTTTCTTTTACTATGAGGCAAATTGACGAGATCCTTTTATGTCTAATTTTTGAGCAGTAAACACAAAGCAAATCACTTAAAATATTTTGCGCCCCACAAGCACTTTTAACATGGAGATTTTATCCATCATCTTGAAAGGTGCGGACACCCCTTCCTTAGGAGCTCTGTAGCTGCTTCCCCACCAAAAGTAAAACAAACACATTTCTTTAAAATGTGAAGTTTACGTATTCTGCGAACAATATATCATTCGTGTCATAACATATTTTCTGTTTTTTCAATATATTTTCCACTTTCCAACAAAACCGAACCTTGTTCTTGTTTTACAGTATAATTATTAATCTGAATTATATTTGTTATACAGTATTAATTATGCACATTGCAGTGCTGTGAAAAAGTATGAATGATTAAAGGCTGTTGTAAGAGCATTAAAAATCCTTATTTTAACATGAAAACATTATTATACCATCAATCTATTTTGATTTATATGGTTCTTTATTTTTTTACAGAGGTGCATCAATAAGCTTCCATACATCTTTGACAAATTTCTCCCAGTGTTTCACAAACGGCTGCTGACCTCATGTCTTACTGTGTATTTCTATACACCATTTGCCTATAAATAAGAGAGAACTGTTTTAAGTGAATAAAAAACTGTGTTTTTATCACTTTTTATTTCAAACATAAAAAAGCATTTGTATTTATATTCAGGAGACAAAAGAAAAATAAGTGTAGCACAGGGTTTTTAAATTTACTTTATACAGGCTATCGTTTTTTTTAACGACCTAGAAAATCACACAATAACATAAAATGAAATCTAATGCTGCGTGCCGTTGCTGTAAGGCTGCTAAATCTGTTCAAACATTAAGTCCTGCCACTGTTTACATGTTTGTTATTTGCACAGCTGTATGTTTGTTTGCACTTGTGACACAATAAATGTGACAATAAGTTCAAAAAGTGAACATTTATTCCAGCTATTGTGTATATTTCACATTTACATATCAGCCTATAAATAAAGAATAACATTTTTGGTCCATATTAAAAAATTTTAGTCCAGTTTATACTATATGTCTAAAGACTTTATTGAATCTAGCCTATTCCACCATGGGAATTCACCAAAGGAAAAATTAAGTACAAATCTGTTAAACTGATGTATTTATTAACCCAAAAAATGCACTTCAGTTCATTGTACCACTGAAGAAATGAAGCTGTGTTCCATCAGTGCACAAAAGATTTATTTTACAGGTTTTAAAGTGGTTTAATGAATTTAAAGAGCACAGTTAAAATGTTTACTGGGGCAGCTGAGGCTTCCCAGTGGGAGGGTAAACTCTAAATTACAAGTGGACAACAGAACACCTGTGCTTCACACCTGCACACTCACACAGCGCTGACCCAAACTCAAGGGAAGACACACCTGTTGGTAGAGAGAGACATTACCACCATGGAGACCACCACACCAAAGAGAATAAAAGACATACATTCACATAGCCTCTTCTCAAAAAGTTTGACCATTTCTTTCCTCTTTTTTCCTTCTGCTGGTTGCATAGTTAACCAAACTATGTCAATGTCAATTTATTTATAAAGCACTTTAAAAACAACAAGGCTGCACCAAAGTGCTGTACAACAACCGGAGAAAACTATTACAATAACAACAATAAAACACAATCATAAAAATCAGAGATAGGTAACAGGTCATGAGATCCAATGAATATGAAAAATGCACAAAATGAACAGAGGATGGACAAGCTCCGCCCATATGCATCTGTATATTTAATGTTTACCATAAATGGGCCCCTGGTTAGTAAACTAAGCAACACACCAATTCAATACACAAAACATGCCATCAATGAGCCAAAACTGGGAATACTGGAAGAAATCCACAACAGGAAGATCTATAAAAGTAGATTTTAAATAAGCAGTATGCCACAGAAGCTAGAAGCAGACGTAGATCTGATGTGATGGCAGTCAGGTAGGATACACTGGCACTTTCTCATTGTTTTTTTATTATAATATACTAGAGAGCAGTGATTGGCTGATTTCCTTAATCAGCTAAAAGAAAATGAAATGATTCATCTCTCTGTTATTGCTGGTTTTCTTATTTGGCCTAACTGAAAGTTGACCCAGGAATTCCAGACAGTTTTCTTGAGTTGTTCTTCCTGCTGAGTGTTAACAGCTGTTTGTATCAGACTGGAAGACAAGACGACTGTTTATTGTTATTCAGACAAAGTTGCAGCATCATTATTCCATCGAAGCAGAGACAGTGATGTTTGTTTCACAAGGAGGTGATTATTATTGATTTTATGATTTTTTTGATAATGATTTTCTGTTGTTCATTTTCTGTCTGTTCAGCAACTCCAAACTAGGAAAGTGTGTGTGTGTGTGTGTGTGTGTGCGTGCGTGCGTGTGTCATCATAATGCTCAGAGTTGTTGGCATTTATTGGTTGACTGATTTCAGTGTGAATGAGGCGCAGATTTTTTTATTCAATGACAATCAGGATTAAACGTGTTCATAGAGGGGTTTATGAAAAGCATGAGTCAATATTGCATTAAAGTCTTCATATTCACTGTAGAGAAAGTCTAAATTAGCTCTGTAATAAAACAAAAAGGAGAATTTTATAGTTTTTCAGTCTGATTTATACACGAGTACTCTTTTGACTAACAAAAATACAGCCTCACTTTTCATTATTGTGACAGCAGAGTTTAGAACTGCTGTGTGACAAAGTGACAGGAAAATGTTTCTATATTCAACCTGCCAACAAAAAGCACCAGGGTGTTTATTCAGACATGATGCCAACATGTTCAGTTTCCCTCAAATGAGTGCAAATTAGTGCTGATCTGAAAGCAGCGCATTGGACAACAGTCTTATATAGTCTGGGTCTGGATCTGGATCTAAATGTGAATCTAGATATGAATATGGATCTAGATCTGAATCTAAATCTGAATGTGGATCTAGATCTTATCTGAATCTGAATTTGGATCTAGATCTGAATCTGAATCTAAATCTGAATATGGATCTGGATCTGAATTTCGATCAAGATCTGAACTGAGTTTGGATCTGATCTGATCTGATCTGAATCTGAATCTTGACCTGGACCTGCATCTGGATCTGAATTTGGATCTAGAACTGAACTGAATTTGGATCTGGATCGGATCTGATCTGAATCTGAGAATGAATATGTATTTGGACCTGAAGCTGGACCTGGATCTGGATCTGATTCTGGCTCTGTTTCTTAATCTGGATCTAGATCTGATCTGATCTGATCTTAATCTGAATCTGAACTTGGACCTGAAGCTGGACCTGGATCTGGATCTGAATTTGGATCTAGATCTGAACTGAATTTGGATCTGGATCGGATCTGATCTGAATCTGAGAATGAATATGAATTTGGACCTGAAGCAGGACCTGGACCTGGATCTGATTCTGGCTCTGTTTCTCAATCTGGATCTAGATCTGATCTGATGTGAATCTGGTTACCACTATGTACTATATAAGCAGAGGGTCACAGCGCGTGTGTGTGTCACTTAGCATTCGTGGCCGTATTAGCGCTCCTTTGCTGCGCATTGCAACACGAAGTGAAAATTTCAACGGGCTACTCAGCTCACGCTGCAGCTTGTCAGTGTGTGATCACAGGCTGCACAATTGATACCGCAATGTAACACACCAATGTGTGAAGGATTGTTGTGTTAGAAGGAACAGGTGCACATACTTGTGTGCACTCCTGTAAATATAGTAAATACTCCGGTAAATACAGTGAAGAATCATTATGCATTTATAAAACAGAACCCTGATGTAACAAGAAGACAGAAACTCATCTAAAATGGTAGCTTAAAATTTTTAAGGTATTTTTATGGAAAGTTAACAAACACTTAATATTGCATCTGTTTTAAATATGCATTTAGTTTATAAGCCTTCGTACAGCAGTCAGTTAGCTTATTCCAGAAAAATTATTGATAGGAAATGTCTGGGGTTGCCAACTTTTTCACAAGCAAATAAGGGGGAAATTGTAGCATGTCAGTAGCTGATATCACACTGTGATGGGTTTATGTGAACAAAGACGACATATTTATGCTTTCACCAAATAAAAAGATGGGGGGGGGATCAATTCAAAACTATAACTCATCAAAATCTAGAATATCAATATGAGGATTTTGCTTAAAATAAAAGAAGCAGACATTCTCAGCAAAAACAGCTAAAATATCTACAAACGTTTAAAAAAAACCTAAATAGCAATATAAAAAATATTTTTACAAGGCATATCTTTTACTGATTCTAATAGATTCTATTCTATTTTTTGTGTTTTCAAAACCAGAAAAAGTCCATGAGAGCTGAACATTCATCAGCCTTTGATTAAGCTAATTGAGCTGGAGTGCTGCATGATGGAGGACGTCTCATCTGAAAGGTTATATATGAAATCTGTGATAGTGTCATCTTGTGGTAACTAATGCAGGCAAAAAAATTTAAAAAGCGACAATAAAGGCTAAAAATGGAGATAGATCAATTTAACCCAAAAATTTAAAAATTGAACAGTTGGGAACCCTAGAAACACCCCTAGAAAAAGTCTGTGTAAATAACCATGTAACGCAAAAATCTTTATATGAACCTCTATTAATTTTTTTATGATTGTAGTTGGTTTAAGATGGCAGTAATCCACTTTAGTCCTGATGCTTCTCAGACTAGCAGTTAGCTCTTCATTGTAGTCCAAATTAATCTGTATTTTTCCAAACCAAGGCTGTTCAAATGCAATCCACTGTACAACAGGGTAGGCAAGTATTAAATAACTAGTATAAATTGTTCATGAATGTTCTTCAGATCCTCACTTCAAAAGATTTGAACTGTTGCTTAAAAAGCCTGAAGAGATCCACTACAGCGAAATAAAACATGAAGCAAAAGAACAGATGAGAGAAAGAACCACAACCCGAGTCTACAACACATTAATACAGACAACAAGATCACTTTGACAAATCAGAAACCATCACCCCTAACAGGTATTACAAATTCATCCAGTGACCAGTTAGCTGAATGTTGCACTTTACCTGGAACTATTTCATCACGTCTCACAGATGTACCATAAACTCAGCAACACAGTTTGACTCCTGAGTGGAATTATTGTTTCTGTTTTTTTTAGTCTTTGCAGAGAGGTTGATATTAAAAACCAACATCAAAGCTATTTGGTAATACGGTTTCATCTTGATTTTGGCAGATACGCTTATACGAATGTAACGCACCAATGTAGCTGCTGCAGACGTGAGCGTGTGTGTGTCTCTAAATTGTCAAACCCAGAACTTTCCAGGCAATCAGTTTCTTTTGAACCGGTGACACTTTTGATCACAAAATTTCTTCCCTCTCATGAAAAATGCAAGAATATCCCTCATGATCAATAAAAGCTTGTATGACTTGGTCCCAGGTGATCAGACAGAGTACATAATACACCTACTGTGTGACAGCTCCGTATTGTAGAATGAGTGAAACTGACGTCAACGTTCAGTAATCACAGAGCTCTCTGTCTTCTCTCCTTGATGAATCAGAGTGAATCAGACACCGTCTTTGATCAGTCTCTGGCGCTGTACCCAGGGACCGAGAAAAAGAGACTGGCAGTACAGAGGATAGGGTGGACCCAGCCGTGTATTTACTCCTGCATTTCAATGTTCCTATTGATTATTCACGTCCAGTCAGTGTATAACAACTTGGCAGAAGCTAAGTGCAGAGCCAGAGCCTTTATTATAGAAGATCTGAGCGAGCGTTATAGCTTCTGCTGCATGATACAAATGCTTCAAGCAATTATAATGATTATAATTATCAGCTGAGAGACACGCTCAACGTAAATTGGCTCTATGTCAGTAATTAAGAGAAGCACCCCCCCCCCCCCTTTTTTTTTTTTTTTAAAGAG
>SSNR01000012.1:3342425-3476911 GCA_006937965.1 Callopanchax toddi
CCCCCCCCCCCCCTTTTTTTTTTTTTTTAAAGAGGTGAGAGAAGTTTTCATGGTGCTTTGAAAATGAAAAGTCTGAGTAATGCTTCGCGGAATTTTAATATCCACCCTGTGGGGGATTATTTGACCCCTTCTCTCTGAAGGCTGCACATTTGAATGCTATCACCTCTCAGAATCACTAATTACATGTTGGAAAAGGTAAAAGACAAATTTTTGCAGCCCAATTTGCATCGCTATTCTCTAAACGGTCAGCTGACGCACAGGAATATGCGCCGTCCAAGTCACATTGGATTTGTGTTTAATTTTGTTTTCTTCTAATTTTCTAATTCTTTTACTGGATCTCGCCCAAGATTGTGTGAGGCAGAGTGTAACCATCTAATTTCCTCTCCATGGCGAGCGAAGTAGTAGCAATAGAAAGCAAACGATTTAGACCGTCCCCAGTAGGAGCCCTCCAGTCACAGTAGCACAACCAGTCAGTCCAGGTGTGGGTTTATGTATGCATTAAATTTCACATTAATTTTGATTTTTATTTCCTTCCCCCTGCTTTCACGGGCGTGCTGCTACGTGGAATAACATCACCAAAAGGGTGGCTACAGTAAAAAGCAACGACAGCAGAGCCACACACCAGATGCTGTCATAGCAGAATATTATCTGATTGCATCTGCCATCCATTCCTCTCAAACAGAAACAACCTCCCACAAACTTTTCCTCCCCCTCACTCCTGATCAAGACTTTGACTGAGGTTGTTTCAGAGCAGGATGGAATTAGTGATGAGGATGTTCGTTTTTATTTCTTCAGCTGTATGCACACTTTAAAAAAATAAATGCAAATAGCGCAGTCAGTTTGCTGATCTGAGTTTTCAAGAGCTTTCAACACAGTCCAGTATGGGACTCTCTGTTCTAACCACAAAGACCTGCAGCTTGCACCTGGCTCAAAGCTATTTACCAGCCATGTGTGTGCATATCTGCACCTGCCCACATTCACCCACTGCATTAACTTCCTGTACTTTTATCCCATTTCTACCTCGTCTCTTTAGGTGAAAATTAGTGGCTCGTTACGTCTTCACTGAATATCACATGTACACATAAGAAATCCCTGACTCTTTGTTGTTTTTGTGCTCAACACTAATTACTGACCAGTATAAGGCCATGTGGAGGAGCAGTTTGTACAATTTGACTGAAAGTGATTTGACCATGACCGTATTAGATTGGATCAGTGGGTGGGACGGTGCTATCCATTGTTAGGTCACGTTGATAAGTTGTGACTGTTGTTTTAATGTTTCCTATTGCAATATTAAAAAACTTTAAAACTGCTAGGAAATAGTTAATTGGATGTGCAGAAGGTCCTGTGTGTGATTCGCAGCTATAGGACCTCTTCTGTGTGAAGTTTGCTCGACCCTGTTTTGGACTGATGGTGTTTCCAGGGTACCTCACCTCTCACTCGATGACCCCCGGCTCCCTGTGGCCCTGAATGAATCAAGTCTTGACAAAACCAAAGCTTATGACAAGGCTGATATAAAAATCTGTAATCATTACAAACCTTTTATTTTTTTGTAACCGTTGCCATAATCTTATTTCTTTTATTGTTAGCATTTTGCATTAAAAAGTCACACATATTCCCTGGTCCAGTGCTTTCTGGAATTTGACACACCTGCTGTCAAAACAAATATTTCTATTAAACAGAAAGAACAGATGGTTATGGGATTCTTCAAGCATTTTCCACTACACCTAACCTGCTTTCGTAAAGAAATTGGTCATAACTGGAGCTTTATTGGTGAGACGTTATTGTAGTGAGAGAGTTGTACACAACATGGCTGAAAGCAAAATCTCAAAACTTCTAGGAATAATACTATGAACTTCATGTTTTATTGTTGGTGTGCTTTTTATAAATTTAGGAAGAATATATTTGTTTTAGCAAACAGACAATTTTCATCAGATTAAATTCCTATTAAGCATGCATGACTTTCTCTTAAAGCTCCTACGTATGTGAAGTATTTTTCAATGTATCAAAGTTTTACAAAAGTTTAAAATAGTTCAGTTCTAAACTATGATATATGGGTAGGCTTCCACAACATTTATTAGTCTTCTGAAGACCCTCCTTCCTACCATAGACCCCTTTGAATTCTCTCTGACAGGCAAACTTTTTCAGCGAATAGAATTCAAATTTCCACATTGTGGGCTGTCAGTCAACGTGCATGCGCTTCACACAACCCTTTAAAAGGGGGCCATGCGCTCCCAGGACGCTCCCTGCCTTCCTGTTTACAGTCTCAGCTGGTCATGGAGAAGTCAGAGCTAATATCTACTAAAAAGTTATTCATTCCCCTGCTACTGAGGGCTTTATTTTTTTAAAACATTTCTCCTTACAGAATGGCAAGGCTTGCCAAGGATACGTGTTTATTTTGGTCAAGAATTCCATTCTGGACCGAGTGTCTCCTCATTTCCAGGTTCTGCTACTTGCAGCTCCCTGTTATGTGACGAGCGTGTTGAGTGACGTGTTTCATACAGTGTGACAGTCAGCTCTCATCGCACAGTGTGAGAACGTGATTTGTGAGCTGTGAATGATTGAACCCTGCGATGCAGTGTACAGTTTGAGCAGGAGCTGAGAGCCATGACAAAGCACAGTTTTAACCCGGCTTAGAGTGACATGGTGGGGTCATAGAAAGCGGGAGGGGGGAGAATGGACGTTTTGGGAGGGGCTGTGGTACATTGGAATATTACATAAAAAATGCTCTCTTGCTTAAATACTCCACAGCTGCTTCACAGCAATTTCAAGGTTGCAGGGAATCCTTCATGTGGGATGTGACTGGAAAACCTCCAATTGACGGCATTGTAATCAGATTCCGGGAACACCTCAGGTGACTCGGTTTGATGTGGAGGACCAGCGGCTCTGCTCCGAGCATTCCACACCTTATGTACAAGCCTGAGTCCGACCAGTCTACGAAGGAAGGAAGCTCATTTCAGCAACTTGTATCCATGGATTTACTTCAGGTGTGATCTAAATATTTTTATCTTAGATTAGAGCTTAATTATAAACTGACCTGTAACTCAAGAGCTTCACATTTTGGCTCAGCTCATTCTTTATCACAACAAACCAGAGTAACACTGTCATATGTCACCTCCTAGTGTCCTGTCTTGAGCTTTGTTCTAATGTTTCTCCTGTCTTCCATAGGTGTTCTCCCTTTGTAATCCAGCCACCCTGTGTCTCGTCTCGTCATCACCTCCCTCAGTATATCAGCGTGCCTGTCTTGTCTGTGTTTTGATCCTCGTCGCTTCCTGTCCTAGTGTGCGTAACCTCGTCCCTAGTTCCTTAATAAAATCATTGTTTTTTGCTACATCTGCGCCTGGGTCCTACCTTCAACCCGCCATTCCTGACAAACACCCTCATTACTGCAAACAAATTCCCAGTCTGACCCATTTCTCACTCCATCCTTCCATCTCTCATGAAGAAAACACCAAGAAACTTAATGCAAATTCACACCAGCACAGTTTGGTCTGGACCACAGTTCATTTCCTCAGCTAGTCGGCATTAGGCTTGGGCTATATTATGGTAATACCCTATACAGCCGGTGTTTAAAAATAGCAACAATATCAGTTTCAATACCATCATGAAAAAAATGCTCGATCACAGTTGGACTGCCGGTGAGCCGATGGTAATCCGGGGCCAGACCGGACCAGAATGAACCAGTCGCGCGGCTCGAGATCTGAGTGGCTTATTTTAATAAGCAATTCTTTGTTGCATACCCGTAGCTCATACGGCTACGGGTGTGTTTGTGCACGCTTACAGCGTTTCCGTCAAAAGGGATATCCCTCCCCCAGGACCACCCACAATGTAGCCGTCCGAACCAAACATCAGATGTAAGTGCTCATGGTGGGAGCCATGACCAAAAATGCCCGGGTTCCAGTCCCAAATTATGGTCCCAGTCCAACCCTGGTCACGGTAATACCGTACACCGTGGGAAAATGTGAAGGAAGTTTGACTGTATCTAAATTTGGATACCGCCCAAGTCTAGTCAGTGTCATATGAGAAGAAAGCTCCCTGAATTCTGGTAAAGACTGACAATGTGGCCTTGGCTCACGTTCATGTGATCTGCTTGCAGTATGAAAGCAAACAGACTATCCAGCAAACCAAAGAGTTCAGTAAACTGAAATGAGGAGAAAAATAATTGAGTGAGAGCAGTGGGTAATCTTCATCTTCTTGCTTTTTAAATTCCTGGTCAGTGCACATTTAGTGCAATAGCTCCCCAAACAAGCAGCGGTAGGAACTGCATGACGTTGACCAGGAATTTTGGTCCGTTTCAAAAATGTGAAAGCAAACTAAAGCACACAGTGATGTTAACTGTTTGAATGCTGAGTATTCAACATTTAAACTATTGTTTTCCTCTCTTTATTATTATTCTGCATCTTCTGTATGTTTTTCAATCATCGTCCAGCTCAGCTTTTTTGGTTTTAGTTTCAGGACTTTCTAACTATGAATATTGATATTAATATCCTTTATATTTTTAAGATATTCAGCTTTTTCTGACATTTTTAGCCCATTTAAATTAAAGTAGCATCATTCAAATTCTTAAGGATTTTCAACTAAACCTTCAGCTTTTCAAACTTCAACAAAAAATTGAGTGTCTGTCTATATGTCTCGTGTGTGTGTGTGTGTGTGTGTGTGTGTGTGTGTGTGTGTGTGTGTGTGTGTGTGTGTGTGTGTGTGTGTGTGTGTGTGTGTGTGAGACAAGCATCTTGTAGTTCTACTATTTCTAGAAAAAGTTCCTCTTCTTCCAGGAATCCCTGCTGTTCTCCTCCTCCTTTGTGTGAGCCTCTGTCAGCTGTTTTTCATATAGCTGTTGTTTCTTTTAGCACCTTCAGTGTAGGAGTTTACACAACATGAGCTGAACTATCTTTGACGTAACCAGCTGCTGTTACTGCAACCACAGAAAATCCCTTGAAGGTATGCTGTCTTTCATGGAGCTTCCCGTTCTCCCCAACGCTACTGAGAACCCCTAACACTGTTTGATCACAGTACACCTATTGAATGTTTTTTTTTTTGTTTTGTTTTTGTAGAGTTACACACATACGTCTGCTAACAGAAATCAGCTGGCGTCTTTGTATGAGTTGCACAGGGCAAAAGCTCAGTTGAGCTGAACAATACAATTTGTTTTAAGTCTACTTTCAGACACAAACACTGCTTCATTTTGGATGTCTTTTTTTCCACAGCTGCAGTAAAACAAAGCAGCCCATTATACCTACAATACATGGAGGGTAGTTTTAATTCAAACTGATTTACAGCCACCATATTTACTGAACAAATCTTTGCATTTAAATGGTCAAATCAAATCTAAAATTCTGTGCAAGCAACACTTTAAAAGAGAACGTTATGAGACAGACATGTTTATCATCTGTTCTTTTATCTACCTTTTTGAATTCTTTGGGAACATGTCTCAACCTATTGTTCCCTATTTATCCAGAGGGTAGTCTAGCAATGAAGTCCAGTCTGTCCCAGATACTTTCACCAGCTCCTCTGTTGGGATTCCAAGACGTTTCCAGGATAGCCTAGAGATACAGTTATGCCAAAAAGTTTTGGTGGATTTTTTTGGGCTATTTCTATCATGATTTATGCCTGTTTGGGTTTAGTTAGTTCCTTTGTTTTATGTTTAAATTTTTTTGGGCCCTTTTCTTTCTAGTTAATCTTCTGTATTTTATCTTCTGTGTAGTTCAGTTTCTTAGTTCCTCCTCTGTGTTTTGTTAGGTTTGGTTTCTGTCTTGTTCATGTTGTGGTTCTAGTATTGTCTTTGTTCATGTTTCAGTTTAGTTGCCCCTGTGTTTTCTTCCTCCTGCCACGATCGTGTCAGTAGGTGGGACCCAATGGTGCAGAGGGAAGCAGAACCAGGAGACGGAAGGTACAATCCAAAATGGTGTTTATTAAAATTAAGAATGATAGGATAAACTGACAGAACTTGACTTGACTGAGAAAACTAAACTGGAACAAGACTCAAATATCAACGCAGGACAGGACTAGACAGAACAGATCAGACAAACCGACAATGGGACATGACACAGAAGGGCTAAAATACTGAGGAAGCAATCAGAGCAACACAGGGCAGGTGTAAAACTTGAACAGGTGGGGACAATGAGTAATCAATGGCTGAGGGAGGGGTGGAGAGCAGGGACAGAGCATGGCGACAATTTCTCCAAGAATCTGACTCAAAACACAAAAACTTTTTTTTTCACTCATGGTCAGTGATGTTGTGAAACCATGTATTGTGTAAAAAAAATGAGTGAACTCATTTCAAATCACCATGCACACAACTTGACACAAATGGGTCTGAATGGCTGCTAAAGGTGCTGCATTCATCTTGCCATCAATTCTGACCAGATATCAGTGCCTTGGTAACTCACACATCCCCAAAACATCAGCAAACCACCTGCATATTTCACAGTAGGAATGGGGCACATTCCATTACAGGCCTTGTTGACTTCTCTCCAAACATATGGTTGTGGCCAAAAAGTCATTTGGAATAATGAGACCAAAATGTAACCCTCTGGAGGTCAAGTGGGTTACAAATAGGGGTAAACAACAGAAGGATCTAACGGGGAGTGAATGGACTGAGGAGATTATGTAGAGAGGATGGTAATCAGGGAAACAAAGGGCAGCTGTGTGAGTGGTGGATGAGAAACACCTGTGAAGGAGTGGCAGGAGGAGGAACCGAAAGACAGGCCAAATACACTAAATAATGGACATGCAGGAGCACAGGACATGATAGTACCGCCCTCAAGGGCGGCTCCTAGATGCCACTATAGGAGAGACACAGGGTGTGAGAAGGGGGGCCAGAAAGGAGGGTCAGAAATCATGACAGGACAGAAGGAGGGGGGCCAGGACAGAGGGCCAGAAATCTAAACTAAACAAAAATGTCAGGAGGACTACAGTCAGATGGACAGCCCGGAGGCCACGGAGAGAGGAGGAGCTCCAACGGGTGGCCCAGAGGCAGCGCAAAGAGGCAAGGCTCAGGAGGGTGGCCTGGAGGCCGCATGAATAGGCAGGGAGCAGGAAGGCTGCCCAGGTGCCACACAAAAAGGCAAGGCTCAGAAGGGTGGCAGTGAGGCACCTTGACAAGGCAAGACCCTGGAAGGTGAAGACAAGGCAGACGGACAAGGCAAGACCCTGGAGGGAGGCAGCAAGGCCGCACAAAGAGGTGAGGCTGCATGAAGAGGTGAGGCTTTGAAAGGTTGCAGCGAGGCAGCCTGGCAAGGCAGCCCAACAAGGCGAGACCCTAGAGGGTGGCGGTGAGGCACTGGAGGGCTACGGCAAGGCCACCTGAAGAGTCATGGCTTTGGAGTCAGCTGTGAAGGTGTCCATCGGGATCCTGGGGAGATGGAAACTGGAGTTGGGTGCAAGGTGTCCAACACGAGTCCTGCGGAAACTGGCTAAGGAACCTGGTGTGGGGTGTCCACCTAGACCCCCACAAAGACTAGCTCAGGAACCGGGTGCAAGGCATCTGTCTGGACCCCCATGAAGGCTGGTTTGGGAACTGGGTACTAGGCGTCTATCTGCACCATCATTAGAACAGGCACTGGAGGGGGATGCAGAGCATCCTCCGGGACCCCTGCCAGAACAGGATATACACTAAATACTGGACACACAGGGGCATGGGACATGACATAGGCCAGTTTAGCATCTGCATTGCTGCCTTCGGGACCTAATGATACTCAAGTGGTTTTGCTGCAGTGATTTATATCCAGTCTTATTTGACACAAGATTTTAGTTTCCTAACAGTTTGTGGTAACTATTAATTATTTTTTCATAATGCTTCATGTGTTTTCAGAAGATGACAGATCTGAATTGCAGGCAGGCCAGAAAACAAGGTCTAACATGCTCGTGCTGAAACTACTGACATGCTTGGAAAGTACATCACCCTGATGGTAGCATATGTTCCTGCTGTATTCCCAATGGTGTATTCAAAAATATGCAAGTAATCCAAACCACAGGCACTGATGCATCCCTGTATTCTCACATTATTTACATCTTTCACTGATAACATCCAGGAAAAGTAAAACTCAACAACATTTTTCAAAAGCAGGCCAAAATAATGACCCAGTAAACCACAGAACACATGTCCTCTGTCTTTCTGTCTATCTAAAATAAGCTTGTGCACTGAGAATTTGTTTGCATCTCTGCACTGATTTGATCTTTGATTTCCTCCATGCATCATAGTTTCAGGTTAGATTTCTTTGATGCAGCAACAGACTGCTATGTGAGTTTTAAAGGTTCTCCAGAACTCATGTGGCTGTATTGATCACAGTGGTTTGACATGCAGGAAACTTGGAGATCATGCTGTGATTACTAGAATTGCCCTTTTTGTTATTAAGTTTACCAGTCTGCCTGCATATTTTTAAAATTCTGTTCACAGTAGATGGTGAACGACTTACTTTTTTGGCAATTCTGATTCTCAGGGGCAGTTGAGCTCAAAGTTGTGAGCCCAACCATCCTTGCTTTGAAAGATTTGGATGTTTTCTATTTTCACACCCAGTTCTGACACCCATAAAGTCCAGGACTGTCAACTACAAAAAAAATGCATGAATCATCATGAAAAGGAGATGATTTCCAAAGACTTTCTTATTTGAAATCTTGTGCTTAAGAAAAATCTCTGATAGTAGAAATGAACAGATTTGCTTTTCTCCAAATTTTTTCTTTAAGTGTGTCACATCAAATTTTTTATATTTTAATATATTATCAAATTATACGTTTAGAATCACATCAACATATATTTAAATTTAAGATAGATTAACTGAAGCATTTAAATTCACCTGCAGCACGTCTTTACAAAAACATGGACATTAGTCTGATCAATCCACATTTAAGCCTTTGATCTGATTTATAAGAAGATGCCATTTTCTCTGGCATTCAACCTTTCTTCCTTCAAAAAAAAACTTTGTCTTCTTTTGTAAATCAGTAACACTGCACATGTTTGTGTTTTTGTTCCTCTCCTCTCAGACACACATGACACATCCAAACAGCTGCAAGCAAAACTCGCTCCTTAACCCAAATCTAAATGTGCACTGCACTAGAATGAAAATAAAAACCAAGAGAGAGGGATTGTGATTTACAAGCTGCTATTTGGAGTTCACTCGTATCCACTGAACATCAATGGCTAACCTCTGTGTTTGCATGCAGCACAAGAAGTGTCCATTTCTTTCTTAGCAGCTGCAGGCTTCACATCCAACTCCAAACAAAACCAGGTCACCAAAGACTCACCAGTTGTTGCTGTTGGCAGAGAAGTTTGGTGTTTTAAACTGGTCCACTGCTCCACTTTTGGTAGACGTTTGTATAAATAGTAACAAACATAACTTTAGATTTCTGTCTGATTTCCTCTGATGAGGTCTGATAATATCATTAAAAATCTACTGGGAGCTGGATCTTTGCAAGATCTTCAGACATGTGACAGAACACAATAACTTTGTTATTAACGATTATTTTGTAGATGCACTAAACCCTCCTGATGAGGTTGTGGTGGTTTATTCTCATGTTAGCAACATATGATCTTAGGTGATAGCAGCATATTAAGAACAGGAGGCTTTTATGCACATTGTATAACATGGCTGTTGAGAATTTAAAGCAGGCTTTTGCAGCTGTAGATGTCCAAATAAAAGCATGTCACCATGCATAGACTTGAAAGCCCAAACCAGAACCTTTAAAATTATATCCTGCATTTGACAGGGAGCCATTGGAGAGAGATCAGCAAAGAGGGGGAGTGTTCAGAAGATCTGGTTAAAAGTTTAGCAACTGCATTTTGGACAATGGCCAAGATAGGTTTAACTGAGGCAAGTTAAAACAGAAATGCAGTCATCTGTGTGGGATGACTATAATACATGAATAACCACTTCTATCTCAGCACTGGATGTTGTAGTGCCTTATCAGTGGCGGCTTGTCAATAGGGGGCGCCGCCCCACCAGTCTCACAGGAAGAGGAGGAAGAAGAAGAAGATTGGAATCACAAAATAGTTTTAAAAGAACCATGAAAATTAAACTAAACAATCTATTATACATACTATAAGTGCTGTGTATAATCTGCATTTAGGTGTAGTTTTAAATGTTCTCTCACTTTTTTTTACCACGACTGAAAGATCGTGTGACGTACTTCCTGTTTCTTTGGGGTCTTCTGTGCATGTTTCAGGTGTACAATCTTTACCATACTGTAGACCTACGCTATAACTGGTGCATGCGCACTGGAAACTCCTTCAACACAAAGTATAGGAGAGCCTTGGGGCGCAAAATTTAGCGACCGAAGCATGCGCAGAAGACCGGAGTCTCAGCTCAGATCAGGACGTGACCCGGAAGCTCTAAGTAGCTGGTGGTTTTTATCATAGAGGAAACTAAATGCGCTTTGTGATTATATCTTGAGAGGCGCTCTATAAATAAAGTTTTACTTACTTACTTACTTACTTACTTACTTACTTACTTACTTACTTACTTACTTACTTACTTACTTACTTACTTACTTACTTACATATTTATTCATAGAATCCTTCTTGACAGCTTGTGACAACCCTGCAGATTGATTCCACATTGTGTCCTGATTTAATCAACTTGACGGTGAGTCATTTGGTTTGTTTATTTCTTTTGTTTTATTAACAATGCGTCAATGAGTTCCCCCATTCAAAATTGCCCATGAGCTAATGGCTAGTGAGAGCTAGCTCTGTCCTGATGAGTGATTTTATTCATCAAAAAGTGACATGTCTTTGTTTTCATTGTGGCCGAAGGTTAATGGAACACTTATATAGTGTTGATTGAATGCTTTGGTTCATGTAGTTGTGTTATGAACTGGTGCTTTAAAAATAAACTGAATTCAATTGAATTAAAATATTTTAAATTTGCCACAATCCAACCACATTCTAATAGGTCATAAAGAGAGTAAAAGTCTAATCCTTGAAGGGGGCCTTAGAAAGAGAACAAGTTAACAAAAATATTCAAGAATTTTGCCAAAGTTTGTCATTCAGATGTAGTTGTAAATTTCCAAACTTTTTTTAAGTTTAAAAAGTAGCATCATTAGATAAATATTGTTAAACCACCAGCTGAAGGCAACTGATTCAAATTAGAGGTTCCCATTGAGCGTGAGAACTTGAGACGAGAAGGAAAGTGAATTTAAGAATTGATGTAAAGTTGCAGGAGGAGAAAGATGGAATGGAGGAGTGGGTGGGTTGTTGGGGCCGGTACTTTGTTGCAGGAGGCTTGAGGAGTTGTGTGAATCCATGGAATATTGGATGTCCTGACCTGGCCGGTGGAGGGCGTGAGGATGGATTGGCCACTGCGGACCATCCGAGAAAGCAGGAACAAGAAAGAATGAGAGATGGGGTGATGAAGGTGTGGAGAAAAGGAAAGGAGTAAGGAGAATATCAATGGCCAGACAGAGACACTTATGGATTTCTGTTCTCTCTCTTCAGATCCTAACTTTACTGCAGCGCAGGAGTGGATCGAATCGGAAGGGAGAGAAAAAGTGCCTGCTGAGCCTCCCCAGAGAAATCAACACTTATGCATGAAAAGCTTCTTTGACTGTTAACTTTGTTTTCCTGCTCATTGTTCAATAGGATGCACTTTTTTTCATGTCCTTCTGTTTACAAGTTGACACAATAAAAACAACATAAGGCGGTGACAGAAAATAATGAAAACCACATAAATGATTTTTAAAAATCTGTGCTGCAGAGTAGGTTAATAATAAAAAAAGGAAATTTATGAATAAGTGTGGTTATTACAAAACCCTGACTTGCCATTATTTGCATAATTCCAATTACAGCACAATGACACAGTTCCTTCCTGATGTGATTTGTGCTGACTGTTAATACCATCAGCATAAACAAAGGAATATCACATTGATTCTGGAGCCTGAGTCTGTCAATATCTGCATCAACACTCATATTCTGTGAAAATCCAGGAATGTAGGAAGACAGCTAGAGGTTATAGGCTTCAAAACTTAGAGAAGAAAATGATCTGTAGAAACTTGATGTCCTGAAGTTAATCTACAAAAGTTATCGTCAACATTTTTGAAAATTTTCTTTCTTAAGGTCTATTAGAACTGTTATGATGAGTGAGCGTACCATGTAAAATGTATACATTCGTATCTGAAGATGTCAGGATCTCTTTCACAGGGGAGTAGAGCTTAACAGAAAAGAATGGAGTGATGGCCTTTGATCCTAAACAGTGGGATCACCTGTGAAGAGGATAATGAGTGAATCAATAGGCCGGTTGTAAAACTCAGACTAGACTGTGCCTGCACAGCTGGGGGTATCTTAACCATCAACCCTTCAGATTCAACTCAAACATAGCTTCTACGCATTAAATGTGCATGTCTTTGCTCTTCAACTTCTAACATTGTGCGCTTCTCTTTGTTTCAAATGTGTGAGTTACCATGAAAGGCATTAAAGGGAAACAAATGGGTTTATGCAAATGTTTCACCTGCAAGATCCCTGCTTGAATAAATGACATTTTAAGAGACAGGAACAGAAACTGAGTTGGGTTCAAGTAAAGCCAAAGGGTTAGCTATTGTATTAGTTGTTCATGTTAAGATAATATTATTCATTCATTCTTTTTTTACCCACTTGTTTCTGTGCAGGGTCCTGAGGAGCTGATATCTCCCTCGGCCGCTGGGCTCAGTTCTTGGTTAGGAATCAGAACACCTTGCTCCAACATCTGTCAAATAAAAACAAACGTAAACTGAATAGCCACAACTTGTTACAGTAAACCTCAGAAGTATCAAATGATGGATTTGATTACATAAAACCTCTAGCTCTAGACTTAATGATGAATATATTCCACTCCTTTATTTTACTATTATATATGATCTACAAAGTTTGTCTCATTAACTACAAACATGCTAGGATCGAAATCCTAATAAACCATCAGTGGATTTAAATTTTGACAAGAAGTGGAAAAAATCCGTTTTAAAAGACAAGGTGAGCTCATTGAACCTGATACATTTAAAATTAAGATTTTCTGCTGTGTTGCACTTTCTGTCAGCAAAGATTTTAGTGAGAAATTTCTTTTTACAAAACTTTCCCAAAGTATAGATTTTTAAAATCTGGATTTAGGGTATATCCATGTGGTTTCACACGTCTTCTGTTCCTAACCCTGTAACTATTATTATAACATCAAAGAGATCTATGTTATGGAACAATCTGTAACCAAACAAAGAATGTTCTTCTTTTGTATTTTGATACGTGGTTCACATAGATGTTCTCACCACCTTGAAACATAGTGTATTTCAGTAGGAATAATGTTGATGGAGATATTTTCATAATCCAGGACAAACTAAATAAACATCATTCACTATTAATCAGAGTCATCCTGTACGCCAATATACTACCAGTCAACAAGAAGACAGTTAGATAAACTTTAGAATCTCAGAATTCACTTTAACAATATAACAATAGGGTTATATTGATGAGTGAGCTGTAGCATCTTTACACTCCCAAATTGGCAGAGCAAAAAATATAAGACATGATTAAAGCTCTTAGCCTCATTATTCTGCAGCTCTGGTTTATTTTTCCTGTGAGGATCTAAGACCAGTTGGGTTATCAAATGAGAAGAGTTAGTATACAAGAAAAGTGTAACCCAGTCCCTCTTTAGTCATAGTTCTAATTATTATAAGTGTTTTCAAGTTAAATGTGCAAAAAGGCATCAGAAGAGAAATGAACTTCACCATGTTTGTACGTATCTTGGTGACTCATGAGTGATGTCACTAATAACACATCAAGGCTTCATCAGTAAAGAAGGTGTTATTCAATCTGTGATGGTGAAGAAGGAGGTAAAAGGCAAAGCTCTTGATTTACTGGTCCATGTTTCAGCTCTCACCTATATGATCTGTTAAAGAAAACAATTCTGGAACCAAGTGACTGAAATTCCTCCATAGGGTGACTGTTGGCCATCATAGACAAAATCTTTGCTTGTGAGCTTGAATTAGTAGTGCAACAGGCTCACTGACAGCCAATTTAGCTCACAACCAAAGACAGCCTACGGCAAAAGACAAACTTCCCATCCATTACTGGACTGATATTTCTGTCAGATGTTTGTGACACAACTCTGCCACAGCAAGAAGCCTTGTAATCTGGCATCCATTAAATCTCATAGAAAGCATTTTATTATCATATTGAGCTTGCTCAGTGTGACATGTACCAGTTCTATACAAAGACTGAAAATGGCACAGTATGAGATGGCGTTTAGAAATAGAGGGAGGACATGATGTTGGCGAGGAATCTCAATTTTAAAATCACTGGAGCGACTGCACCTCCTCATCAAAAGGAGTCAGCTGAAGTGGTTCAGGTTTCTGGGCATGTCCCACTGGAAGGATACCCCAAGGTAGACTCAGAACTTACTAAGGCAATTATATACTCACTGGCCACTTAATTAAGTAAACCTGTTCAATTACTGTAAGACAAACAAGTAGTTTCACATGGCAGTAACTCAATGCATTTAGGTATCATTGTATGTCTTGTTGAGGTCAGAGGATAATGGACAGACTGGTTCTAGATAGAGAGTGTAGCGTTTTGAAATAACTATTTGTTATTTTAACTACACCCTCTGTAAATTCACTAATAAGTTTTGGAAGTTTTATATGGAGAAAATATCTCCAATACTATCACTTATATTCAGTGTTTACAGGAATTATCTAGGTTCTTTGAAAGAGTACAGTGAATTGAAATACCTTATTAATAACGTGAAGCTGAGGCAGATAAAGATTGAACAATCGTTTAATTTGAAAAACCTAAGAACACAGACAGATAAGACAGTTTGAAAGTTTGATGTAAACACAATTAATATTCTTAAACATGTTGAGGATGTTAAAGATGGTTAATTGTGAGTTTTAACGGACCGTAGCATATGTTTTAATGACTAGGGAAGTTAGTTAATTTAGTTAACCTAGTTGGGACTTTAAGAGTCAATTTAGGGCTAATTTGAGTTTGGAAGAATTAAGCTTTATCAAAGCAAACCTCTCGATCAGAAAGTGGTGTTCGCTCACTGACAGGTGGACGCTCCTGGATCTGGCAGGCGTTGGTTTCTCCACGAGCTGAGGCTGGAGTCCCCAGACTCGGAGTGGTGGTCCTGGAAGGCGTGGCTGCCGAGGACCTCGCCGGACAGTCCGTGGATACGTCCCGGTCAGCAAGGGAGGCATTTCAGCAGGCATGCTGAAGTCATTTCTGATCTCTCCCGTGGTGAGGGAGAGGCTGAGAGGCCTTGTTCAAAGCTGATAAGGGTTCAGCTAAGATAGCAGCATAGCAGCTCCAACTGCTTTCAGGCTGTAGCTCAGACCAAGACTGAGACTGTATGAAGACTCGACAAGACTGTCAAGACAAGACCAGCCAGACAAGACTGACTCGTACCGGAACTGAGTATTAGTTTTGAGACGAGTTATCTTAAATTTAACCAATCAGAAGATGTTAAGTGTACTAATCAGAACTGAGTTAGTGGAGTTGTGAATCGTTCTGATTGGACAAGGGACTGTGAGGGAGTTACCAAGTCACATGACTTCCGCCCGTTAACACTCACATTATAATGTAGAAAATGCATGAAAATAGCAGAGAAGCATTATAACACTTTGGGTGTGAGTGTGTAGGTGACCCTGAACAGGAACAACCAGAGAATGTTCTGTAAACAAGAGATTACAGTTGGAACACCAGTCATTTGGTGTTAAAGAAGAGACTCTTTACAGAGAGTGTTTTATTAGACCAGTTAGTGTCCAGTTAAGGTCATCTGGGAGATGGACACTTGAAAGTGGACAGTAGGACACCTGTAGGAATCTTGATTCAGGTTAAACATAATCCAAGAGTGATTGTATTCCAAGTTATTGGGAAAAAGATGGATTATTGTTGTGATGGTCAACAGAGGTCAAAGGTCAGAGGATGTAGCCTATTTGGTGAGGCTACAAGAGGCAACAGCAGTGGAAATAACCATTAGCTCAAACCAAGGTCTTCAAAACATCATGTCTGAACCACAACATGTTGAACGTTGAAACAGATGGACTACAGCAGCAGGAGACCACACCAGGAGTCTCTAAGGACAAGAAACTGAGGCTGCAATTCACAAAGGATCACCAGACCTGGACATGAAACCATAAATCCATCCTGCTTGTATCAACGGTTCAGGCTGCTGGTGGTGTAATAATGTGGGGGAAATGTTCTTGTCCCACTTTGGGTCCCTTAGTACCACCTGATCCTGGTTTGAGCGCCACAGCTTACCCGAATACTGTTGCTGACCATGTCCATCCCTTTATGACCACAGTGAACCATCTTCTGATGCTACTTCCAGCAGGATGATGCTCCACGTCATAAAGATCAGATCATCTCTAACTGGTTTCTTCTACATGACAGCTCAATGGACTCCAGTGACCTCCAGTCACCAGATCTCAACCCAGTCTTTAGGATGTGGTGGAACAGGAAATTCACATCATGGATGATCAGCTGACAACAACAGCTTGTTGAATCTGACATGAAGAATTAAGTCAGTTCTAAAGGTAAAACGGGGTCCAACCTGGTACTAGCAAGGCGTACCTAATAAAGTGGCTGGTGAGTTATATCCTCTTCAGTGGGAAAAGAGTTGGCGGTTTGATTACTGCTTCCCCACCAGATGTTGAAATGTTCTCTGGTCAGACACTGAGCCCCATTTAGCCCCTCAGTCTGCAAACTGGGGTTCTGAGTAAGTGTGTGTGTGCGCACGTGTGTGTGTGTGCATGTGTGTGGGTGTGTGAGTGTGACTCAGTGTAAAGCACTTTAAGTGGTCAAAATGACTAGAAAAGTGCTATATAAGTGCACTAGTCCATTTACCATTTCCATTTAGAATGCAAATGCTTTGGGATCCCCCATGAGGAGCTGGAGAGAGCTGCTAGGGAGAGGGACGTCTGGGTTTCCCTCCAGAACCTGTTACCTCTGAGTTGATCTTGGATAAGCAGCAGAAAATGGATGGATGCATGTTTGTACACCGTCTCCAGCAGTGGTAACAGCAGGAAGTAAGATGCTTTTATGATGTACTATTTATACCCATATTATGAAAAAGAAAGTAAGTAAAACTTTTTAATATAGCACCTAACACGATAAAGGTCCTGAAGCAGGCCATGGTCATTTTTTGCATCAGCTCTAATTTACCTAATTTGCTTCCTGACAGTGATTTTTTTTTTCTGATCTAAAGTATTGTTGAACCCAAACTAATGAGATTTTTTGAATGACTTTAACAAAGTCATTTCCATCCATCCATCCTCTACACCATTTTATCCTCCACTGATGGTTGCAGGGAGCTGGTGCCTAACTCCAGCACGAGGTGCACCCTGGATGTGTCGCCAGTCCATCGCAGACAATTAAATTTTTGTTACCAAACTTGCACTGAGCCCAACAAAATACCTGTATAAATACTGATTAAAATGATAGAAAAATTAGAAGCTAACAGAAAAATGTTGAAATGGTTTACAGTTTGTGTGCTCGTGATCCATCAAACAGCTCGGTGTAAACCTGAATCCTTGCTACAGGAGCTGCCAGCTGATTTAAACTGATTACTCCTCACCAAAACCCAGTCCACCATCTTCATGTGACTCCTTATATTTTTTTCTAAAATTATCTATTTGAACAGAAAACAGAAAAAACCCAGCTTTAAATATGCGTTGAAAAACAGACCCAACAGCTGATGAAATGTTTGCATTCATCTGAACTACCCTCTATCAAACCTTTGTTTGTTTGCATTCGATTACAAGCTATTCAAACCAAATATAACCCAGCGGACCAATCTAAGGAACACATTTTATCTGTGCGCCGTAACTTTCGTCATCAAGCCCAAATCACTCCCAAGCTGCATGCTGCAAGCAGCAAATCGAATACAATCATTTGCTCAGACTGTTATCAGCACAAGGTCAGTGAGGGGGTGGAAACATAGCCCACCGTTTGACCCGCGTTATACTGAAAAACTAATGTATTCACTTTAGCTGCTGGATATTTTACAAAAAAAGAGGAAAATAGCCCAAACAATCCAACATGATTGGTTGTGTGACTTGTTCCTAATGCAGTCTGTGTGCCGAACGCAGCCAAAGCATAGATTTACTGTGTTAAGCTCCTAATTACCAACAAATAAGAGGATGGAGGAGATTCAAATGCAGAGCACGAATGTAGTTCAGGTGTTTATGAGGTTGTATACGCTGCTGCAAACAGGCCGCATGTCTCTTTGTGTAAAAAAAAATAAGCTAAAGGCACGCTGTGAAGCAGAACAATAGCTGTGAGAGATATATACTAGCACTACACGGATGATTGCTTGTGTTTTAATACATTTTTTGCTTTTTGATCATTTGGTCTATTTGATATTTCACTCATTTGAAGGTTTCTTTAGTGAGGCTCCAATATTCCAACGGGAAATGTTTTAAGCTGTATTTTTCATGTATGTTCATGTTTATTTGTAATTTCCAAATCAGGTTTGTTTGTTTGTTTTTTTAGGTTTAAATTGGATGTACTGTATCTTTGTGTTTTTTAGAATATCTCTTGACATCTTGCACTTTTTCTGTTCATGCTCATAAAAAAACTTTCTAAAATGAAGTAACCTGTATGGGCTACATTCTTGTTGTTGTTTTTAGTTATTTTCATGTCAAAATAGCGTCAAGTGATAATACTTAAATGATGTTCATATTTTACAGCTTCACTCCTCCTGTAAAGGCCATTGTACAGAAGACGAGACAAGAAGCAAAAAGAGGAGACCTTGGGTTGGTTATATATTCAGGACAAAGCCTCGCGCTAATCCACATACACTCCAGCTCCATCCCCCGTGTGTGCCCTGCCCTTAAGAAGACAAACAATAGATATCCTTCACTCTCCTCCAGATCACCTCTTTCAACACATTATCCTTCATCTGCTCATTCTTTCTCATATTCTCCTGCATTTGTTTGTTTTCATGTAAAACAGGGAGACTTATAAAAGAAAAACCACCATATTTTACAAAAGAAATTTTATGCAAAGCAGGGAGGAGGAGAAAAAACGGGGGCGATGGATCATTTTCTGTTTGTGTAAGAGGGATTTTTCAGTTAAGCCCAATTTAACAGTCAGTGAGTTTAAGCAAAGGTGCTCCGCACTTTCTATTCTGCAGCATAAACACTCGATATATGCTAAGCCTCATTCTCTTGGTGTGCATAATGCTGCCTGGCTCTCACCGGGCTGCCGTGGACCTGCACACACGACCCCATCCTCCTTACTCCTTCTGCCAATAGCTGCCAAGCTAAATCAATATGTCAATTCACATTGCAAATGTTGGGTCTTGACTTTGCAAGGTAATGTCTGCTTGTCTCTGCAATTTTGCTTTGTGCGCAGAAGAGAAAGAAAACACTGTTCCTTCGCTCTCCCACGGACAATGGGTGATGAAAACCGTACCCATCGTAAGAATGCACCATTGTTTTCTGACCACAAGTATGACAGAGACTCTTACAGACACTGTCAAATATTTTTGGTATTAGGCCCACTAAGTTGGTGATTGGAAAGCAGGGGAGGCACAAGTGTCATCCATCCTTCTGTCTTGGTAAATTTCTCTTTCTTCCACAGCTCTTAGAAAAAAAGGGGTTTCAGGCTTGTTTTAAATGGAGACCACAGCGCTGGGGGACCACAGAGCCGTATCCAGGTTTCATCCCAAGGCCCTTCAGTGTTTAAGCAAGGGGTTGAGAGGAGTGGGAGGGGAACGCCGAGAAGACCTGGAGCTCTGCACTAAGAGCCTAGAGACCCCCCATGTCTCAGAGAGATCAGCTCCACTCTGAAATCTCTATCTACACTTAATACCGTCTCACAGGGATGCACACCCACACACGCACATACGAATGTGAGCACTCGAACACATGTGCAGCTGAATTATTCATCCACACACAGAGTGCATATTGTACCTAATCACAACAGCTGCAGGAACACTCAAATCCTCAGTGGTTGGACTTGTTCTGATAAGTTTAGAAGACCAGCTAACTGATAGTTTTCACACTTAAAACTGTTTCTGCATTATGCACCAGCTCTGCTCTTGTCCCAGCTGAGTTGGATACACAATCACTCGCCGAAAGCGCACATATAAAAAGGGGTCTTTCTTTGCAAAACATGTGACTCTTCTCCCTGTGGAGACGAAAGAGTGTGACAGATGAGCAAAGCTGGAACGCTCGGAAACAAGAGTGATGTTGCCCTACCTTAATATTTGAATATGCATGAGATTTTTAGATGAGCACTTTTCATTTCAATTGCTGCCTCTTCAACTGTCACATCCTGGATACGCATCTGAAAATAAACAGCGTATAAAAAACTTTAAAGCCCACTCAGTTTTTATAATTTTTTTTTCTTTTAGATTTCATTTTCAATCATCAAGCACAAGGGCTGAGAAAGCTTATTTGATCTGTCTGTTCAAGCAAAGTTTCATGAATAAAGGGCACGAGGGAGAGACCAAATAACCCTGTCAGACACCAGCAATGTCTGAAACCCATCAAGGTTGCCGTCTCTCCGGGGATTGTTTGTCGCAGTCGCTCTCACCGTCTTGTTCTGTTTTGATCCCAGCTTTGCCCTCAACAGCTTTTTGGATGATCAGTGATTTAGCTGCAAAAAGGTGACTCATGAATAATAATATGTTTTCAAGTGTGGTAAATTAATTATTTGGCATCACGTCTACGCTCGGCACTTGGAGTGCAGACAGCATTGATGAGACTCCAACTTTATGTGAAATCATCACAGAGGAAACCTATGTTACATTCAAATAATGTTTTATTCACTTCCAAAGGCACTGGCCAGCTAAGGATCAATATAATTAAATTAATTAACCACATGAAAAATAATCAGCCTTTCAAATGCAAATCCTCAAACCACCTCAATCTGCAGTCCCTCCCTCCACTGTCTCTTTCTACATTAAAGCTGCATTGTGTAATCTTCAAACAAGCTAGGTATAGCTAGCTATTTTACACAGAGCTCTCATGCATCCCTTCAGCTATGATCTCAGGCCACGCCTCCTTTGGATATGGGACCGTACATTGCACATCATTGTACATCAACAAGTGCAAAACACCAGTCGTTGAAACGCTATGCTAATGTTCACCCAGGTTTTTCCTCTTTCTACATCCAAACATTTTTTTGCTTTCTGCTAACTGAAAAGGAGTTTTTTCTTTTTGGGACTCTGGTATTTTTTCCTAAAATTGAAGCGGTAGCTGCTGGATGTTTCTTTCCTCCTCTCACTTTTGGGATGTTCTGCTTTAAAATGCTCCAGCACGCATTAATGGAGGATCCAAGCAGTGCTGAAGTGAGGTTCAAATCGTGTGATTGGCTGAGGTTTTTAGAGAACTGTGAGAGCGCCACTTTATTAATTTCTTCATTTTTTAAAAATTGCCAAAAATATTTATAGCTTTGTTAGAACGTTGTTAAGAGGCATGAAAAATGTTTTAAGCTAATTTGTTTTTCAAGTTACCTATATCACCTTTAAGCTGTTTAACATCTTTTGTCATGGTGTTGGTTTTGATCTGTTTTATCAGTTATCCTGTGCTCAGCAACAGGTTGTACAAATCATAACTAAACCTGCTTTTTCATTGGTTCCCAAAAAACAGCGCAGAATGGCGGTCTAAATGGATTGTCGTGATTTCAAAAGAAAAACTGGGCGCTGTGCACATGGGCATTTAGATTACTTCTGAAAAAAAAAGTGCATTTGTCATTAGCTTTTGCTAAATCATTGTACACAGTGAAGAGTTTGGTAAAATGAGAATGCCAAAGCTAGCTCTCAATCATGAAAACTGGGAAGTTTCACATTTAAAATAAATAACAGATGTCAAGAACATTAAACTCTGCTCATTGGACTGCACATTTCAGCACTGGTCCAACATTCAGCCTGCTTAACTCAACTCACCTCGTCCAGGATGAGGAAAACACTTTCCAAACCGCAGTCGAGTTTGATCACCCTAGTGTCAGCTGGTTGGATGCCTTTAGAGATTTATAGAGACATGAGGTGACATTCATGACTGGCCTGGTACTGACTCCTCTGATGTACAAATTTATGAACAAAAAATAGAAATAAATATATCAATTTTTTGAAACATGTTGTGTTTTTTATCTTTTAATTAGCTTTCATCTGAACACTGATGGTGCCCATAAATAATGCTGAAATGTCCGCATTCTCTGATCTCCGCCAGAGTTTTGACCTCCACTGTCTGTCAGCCTGCTGCTTTTTTGCTCAAATCACTGATGAGTCAAACTCCTGTCTCATACGTTCAAAAACTCCCGTTGTGTTGCAGATTCACGCACAGCCATATCCAACGTGCAACACTTTGTTTTGCAGCAGAAGAAGAGCAACCTTATTACCGTTGTGCCCGTGGGGCTCAGCACTGCCCCCTATCAGTGCAGCATGGTACTGTCTGCCTCACCCTGTGCATTTCCACTGCACATTATGGCCAATCAGAAAGACTAAATATGTCACACACTTTCATTAAATATTAAAAATGTTGGCATCATACCGAAAAAATTGTACAGAACAGTCAAGTGGACAAAGTGATTTTCTCTTATCATTATTAGTATTTTACTTGTCATGATGAATAGTAGGAGACACTTCCTGACCTGCACGTCACTGAGTACAAAGTTCCATTAAGAAAGTACAGTCGTAGCTGAGGTCTGTATAAGCAAAGTCAGGCAAATCCTCCATGCATACAGATTCCAGGTTGTCTTCATTTGTTAATCTGCAGTCGAAACTGTGACGAAAATAAATGAGGTGATGTGAACGAGATCTAAAATGTCAAAACATAAAAACAATACAATTTAAATAATTACGTGATAGATAAATAAATATAACTAAGTTTATGCTAATTTCAGTAAATGTAGGAAGTGGTGAAAATGCAAGAACAAAGAAAAACAATTTAAAATGTCATGCCATGTAAATTTATACTATTTCTTTTAGAGTCAAAAAAAGACAACTGGACTTTTTTCACTTCTTTTGTCATTTTAAAATAAAATGTGTGCAATTTCAAGCTTTTAAATAAAAAACTAAATAAATTAGCTTTTAAATTAAAACAATATAGGAATCCAGTGGCCTTTGAACCTATTATTACTTTACCCAGGATGACTGAGAGCATGTTTTCATAATAAAGTAAGAAATCACCGTCTTATTTGAATTAATTCACATTTAAGGCTTTATCAAATAAACAACTGTGAATGTGATGACCTGCATTGAAACATACAGTATGAATTGAGATTGTTGAGTTAAATGTAAGACAGTGGCTCTTTTGTTCTCTCTAAGCTTATTTATTAGTCATGTTTTCAGACATGTTTTATTTATTTGAGATGAAAAAGCTGCACAAATAAAACCATTTCAGTTTCATTTATTTATATGAAGGTGTCAAAACTGTTAAAGAAGGGTCTCTTTTATTTGTGGCAAAGAAACACTAATTAGAATAAAACTGTGACGAATTATTGAATTTAAAAAAACTATTTCTACATCCATCCATTTTCTGTAGCCGCTTAATCCTCCACAGAGGGTCGCGGGGCAGCTGGTGCCTATCTCCAGCGGTCAAGGGGCGAGAGGCGGGGGACACCCTGGACAGGTCGCCAGTCCATCGCAGGGCCACACAGAGATGAACGAGACAAACAACCACACACCCACTCACACCTAAGGACAATTTACCAGCCCAATTAGCCTGACAGTCATGTCTTTGGACTGTGGGAGGAAACCGGAGTACCCGGAGAAAACCCACGCATGCATGGGGAGAACATGCAAACTCCACGCAGAGAGGCCGCAGAGCCGGGACGCGAACCCACGACCTCCTTGCTGCGAGGCAACAGTGCTAACCAACTGCGCCACCATGCAGCCACTATTTCTACATTTTTTTTTTTAATTATTGTGTTAATAGTTGATCCATGCTTATGGTTCTAATTTTACATTTAAAAAAATACAATCTGCAATCACTCAGATGAGCCAAGATTCAGTTAATACAACATAATCTTTATTAGCACCCTAAACTGTGTACCCTCACCAAGATTATACTACGTGACATTACAGTTTTCCATATTTGAGTGTGCAACCTTGACCTCTCTGAAACAAATCCATTTTTATTTTCAATAAAGACCTTAAAATATAAAAATTAACCCATGTTCTTGTCTACTTTAGAGTTTGTGTTTGACAGATTTCTCCTCATTCAAACATCAGATCAACTGTCAGATCCATCATATTGAATACCTCATCAATTTTGGAGGTTTTATTTATTCATTTTTAAGCAACTAAATAAATGAATAACTGTCACTCGTGGAGTCTCTTCAAATCCATCATGATGTTTAAAAGATGCTAGAAATATCATAACTTTTGGTGTCTGGTAGCATTAATTGCCTTGAAAACAACCTGATGAGCAGAATGTCGATACTCAGGGATGTTTGCAGTTCTCACAATTAACTATGTAGTGATTCTTCTGCATGGGTCTTACCATGATCTTGACGTTCATGTGGTTGAATGTTTTCAGAATGAAGCGTGGAGTAGCCAGCCAGCTCTTGTGGTGAACAGTGGAGCTGGCATGAAATAAAAACTCAGTTCAGACAGATGGACAATAATTCTCTTTTTTTTTCCTTTTTGTGACAGCATGACATTCAACGTACCTCAGTCAGAGGGGTTTTTCATCCACACACCAGACTGTAAAAAATTAGATGAACTATTGCTATAAATGTTGTAAATGGTCTGTATTTAGAACTTTCTAAAGTGTTATACACTTCCCAAAGCGCTGTACAACACAACAGTGCACACTGACATGCACTGGCCAAGTCCCTCTGACCACCACCAGTAGGTGGGTGAAGTGTCTTGTCCAAAAACACAACAACAATGTAACCAGCTGGAGCTGGGATCAAACCAGCGAGCTTCTGGTTGCTGACCAGCCACCCTACCAACTGAGCTACCATTGGACATTTGATATTTGGTCTTTCTGAATTTAGAGGAAACTATTTGGTCAAGAAGGGAGATCCACAGAGTACAACACAACTTATTCAACATAAATATGTATAGGATGAGAACCTGTTTTCATAAGGAACACCATCTCAAAAATGAAAACCTAGTTGTTTTTTTGTCAATGACGCAGAACCAAATGGATGGATGGATGGATGGAGGGATGGGTGGATGGATGGATGGATGGATGGATGGATGGATGGATGGATGGATGGATGGATGGATGGATGGATGGATGGATGGATGGATGGATGAACACTCAGGTCAACTGGTTGAGTGTTTATCATTATTGCTACAAATTTGGGCTCCAAATGTTGACTTTTTAATTTAAAATAAATAAAACATTTCTTCAAAAAAATGTTCATGAAATGACTGCGACATTTTTGAGCCCATGTTGGTCAAAAGCTCTAAACCCCTAATTTCTTAATATTTTGCTTCCCAGCAGCCAACATGTTCTTGATTATTAGACCTTTGGGTTTTCAGAAGGTTTTGATTTGGACTCTGGCTCCCTCATTCATTTTCTGTTCAGCCCTTGGACTTGACCATGATTTACATTTTGCAAAATATTTGGGAATTGAACAAGAAGAGGACAAATATTGTGTCAAATTTAACCTCTTTGGGAATAATCTTGTTGGAACAAAATAGTATTTTATGTCTGTTAAATTGTTTTGTCTTATTTTTAGTCATGAGAACAAGTAGTATCTTTGTGACAGGCTGCCAGTAACAGTGTGATGTTGTTCAGGTAATGGACAGAAAATGCATTAAATATATGACAAAATTCAAAGGAAAACCTTTGGAATACTTAGAGAAATGCTGTTTAATACCATCCATTTTCCTCTGCTTATCCGAGGTCGGGGGCAACAGCCTAAGTAAAGAGGCGCAGGCTTCCCTCTCCCCAGCCACTTTGGCCAGCTCCTCCGGGGGGATCCTAAGGCGCTCCCAGGTCAGCTGAGAAACATAGTCCCTCCAGCATGTCTTGGGTCTTCCTTTAGGTCTCTTGACATGCCCGGAACACCTCACCAGGGAGGCGTCCAGGAGGCATCCTTACCAGATGCCTGAACCACCTCAACTGGGTCCTCTCAACGTGAAGGAGCTGTGGATCTACTCCGAGCCCCTCCAGATGACCGAGCTCCTCAAGGGAAAGCCCAGACACCCAGTGGAGGAAGCTCATTTTGGCAGCTTGTATCTGTGATCTCATTCTCGTGTCTATAGATGAGGGTAGGAACTAGGAACGTAAAAAAAACAAAGAAAAGATTTTTTCAAAATGGAGCTGTTTAATACCATTTTAATGAAATATTACAGAAAAATCCATCTTTTTTCAGGCAAATTATAAAGATTTAAGGGATTTTTTTACACTTAACATCTTTGCATTTTTTGGAAATTTTGGTTTAAGAAAAAAATCTTCATTTTTTTTGGCATCCACAATAATGAGGCAAAAAGTACATCTCTTTTCCTGTAAAGCTATTGATTTGTTAGTATCTAAATGTCTTGCATTCTAGCAGAGGTAAATCTCTATCAAATGTAGACTTCACAGTGAAAGTAACTTTATACCATTCATTTCCTGACAGTGCAGAGTCACAGTCGCGGAGATGTGATACCACATCCACAGATACTTGATGTGAATCCTGTACAGAAGCCTCACCTCCTTTTGTCTGCTGTCTTTGCTCTTCATATAGAGCAAGAGCAAAAACTTATTTGGGATTTAAGTAAAAGTCTAATACTTATTATCAACCCTCTTTGCTTTGCCACAGTAACTTCATGATTCACAACCCAGTGAGGAAAATGATTTCCGCTGAGCTCTTATCTCTAAAAAGTAATTTTACACTATTTAATCAGAGATGTGTAAAATAGGCTTTTTTTCCCACCACTGGATTTCACTCATCGCTCTCAGGTGAAGACAAACTAATTAATCTATAATCCATGACAGGCTGTATTTTATTGAGATGAGGTCTCTTATAATGATTATTTTCCTCTCAGCCAATATCCGCCCTCCCAAGTGAAGTGCCGTGAAAAGAAGACAACAAATGCACAGATTCTAGTGAAACCCGAGCTCCTCGTCCTTTTCAGGGATAGTTGCCTGGTATTTCATCTTGTTGAATGTTGCTCTACTTCCATGTATTTATAGCTCTGCTTCTTCATCAGCAGGGCTGTGATAATCAATGCTGCCTCACAGCAAGAACGCCATGTTGTGCTTCAGCTGGTGAACTTTTGTTAAAACCTAAGCCACACTAATTAAAAACAGTCAGAAATGTAAAACACGCTACATGGATTTGGTATCAAGATGTTAAAATATGCAAACATTATTTATTAGCTGTGACAGTAAACTAAGATTGTGAACATAGTAGGTAGGCTCCCAAGAAGGGCTTTAACATTTGTATTTTGCACACAATGCAGTCACGTCAACCAAATACACTAATCTGTGTATCATTTAAACCTACAATTTTTCTCTCTTTTGAAAATAATTCTCAATTGATGAGAAAGAAAAATTCCACCAAAACAGCTGAAGTATCTCTGCTATTTGTGGATAACGCCTACATGAGCTGCATATCAAGATACAAAGGAAGAACATCATGAATATGAGAGTATAAAGAACATGAGGCAAAAGTTGAAGCAAAGCTGCAAACAAAACAATCCCCCCCTAGTGGCTCGTTCCAGTATAAGCAATAAGGCCCGCCCCCAATGTTGCCTGATCTGTGACGGAAACCCGATCGGTTCTGCGCATGTGCGAAATGAGTCTACATCCCCTGAAGCTTTTTACGGTAATTACGGGTCAGAGTATCAGTTAAGATGTTAACAGTAATAAGTGTTTATTAAAAAGTTTACAATAATGACATACAATGTCGAAGAAAATAAACAATAAAAAGGGAGTTATGGATCAGGACGGACCGATCCTTACTGCACATGTGCAAAGTCGGATGGTACAGATCAGGTCTACCCGATCGGTTCTGCACATGTGCAGAACGCGTGTACTCGCAGTGAAGTATTTTACGGTAGTTACGGTTCAGAGTATCTTTTAAGGTATTAACAAGTATATAATAAATCTATATTCATATATAATGTATTAAAATGTTTATACACGTAGGTATCCATTGTTAAAATGTCCACGCAGTCGAGAAAGAGGCAAAGTTGTTGGTAAAAGCTAAGGGCTAGCTGGGAGCTAACCGTCTCATTCAAGACTTGAATGTCGCTAAGTTGGAGAAAAGAGGAAGTGACGTAGGCTTCGCGCATGCGCAGAACCGATTGTGCTTCCGGTTACGGATCGGGCAGTGACATATTCAGTAAAATAAAGGGGGGGGGGGGGGGGGACTTTGTCGTGATCAAAAATATAAAAGTACACCTCAGTTCACTTTTTTTCAGGTGTTGACTTTTGTCTATTTATGTAGTTCTAGCATCTGATAGATTAAGTTATAATTTTATATTCCATGATTAAAACGTTTCATGAATGTGTCCACGTGAGTTTCAGTGACTTTCAGTCCTGAGTGGACAGAAATGTTTCTATTTTATCCAACAAAAATGAATATAAAAGCATTCAGTTCTGAGTATACTTAACCTTTTTAGGACACAAATTTAAAAGTGTCAGGGTCAGAAAAACCCTAAATGACCTAGAAAATTCAGTAAAAACATCACATGGTTTCCAGGGTACTCATAAACAAATCAATAGTTAGCATGTAGAAAGTAGGTTGTGGTTTTGTTGCCTCTTCAAATTAGGTTCACATGATTACACTACATTTTTTATTTTAAAACTCTCTACTTTGGAAAGCTTTTAAAACTGTGATCTTTATTTATCATACCAACAAGTCTTCCTGTAAGTGGATGAGAGAAATAAAAGCAGCAGAAAACCTTAATTTAAAAAATATTAATGTGAAAAGAGACTTGCATAAATTTTAAATATAATCTGTCATATGATGCTAATAATCCATTAATAAATCATCAAACTTGTGGCAAGTATTTAAAAGTATTTAAAATGTATAATTGTATCATTGTTGAAGCAGACAGCCAGTCACTCTGAATCTTCCCACTGTTGCCATTTGTTTGCTGCCTTTAAGCATGATAACACCTCTAAAACAATGAAAAATCATTATTTAATCACACTTCTATCTGACTAAATCAAACAGAACAGAGTCAGATCTTTGAATGATGAGAATTTTAGAACTAAAAATACCTTTTAGCTAAAAATGGATGAAAAAAGTAGATGTTTTTTCAGTTGGCAAAGAAGAAAATAAAAGAGTAATTGGTTCAAACTCTGATCTTTTTCTCTGTAGGCCCACACTATTACAGTAGAAGAATGTATACAACATGACAGTGGCAATAGATTTTTGTCTTTATGGTTTTTTCCCCCTATTTTATATCATAATACAGCATTTCTCTGCCATAAGAAGACGGGATTTATATCTAAATCTGATGGTGATTTATGGGTTTTAGGATGACATTTGGTAACTTATAACGATAGACAACAAACTGGGGATAATAAAGCTACAATAAACCGTGCAGATGGGAAAGCACATCAGATTGTGCTTGTGTACATTCAATGGAAACATAAAAGGAACAATTGAGTGCCTTTCATAGCAATAGACATTTTGCAGTGGCCTCGGGGGAAAAGATGACACAACAGGGGAGTGGAGACACGAGTGTTTTGATTAGCTCTACTAATTATCTTCAGACCGTTAGCAAAGAAGGGAGAGCATTAAGTTAAATGGCCTGCTCCAAATTTTCTTTGTTTCAGCAACATAAATAGCGAACCGACGAATCAGATCTTCATCTTTTTCTCTTTGTCTCTCTTTTTCATTCTGACTCTGTCCTTAATTCTCTCCCTTTGAGGAAAGTATAACGACTCCAGATCTTGTTCATCCCAATGAAATCAGACAACATTAAATTGCTCTCCTATTGAATTAGCCCTTTGTTTGACAAGATTTCATCAGCACATGTAAAGTCCTCTCTCTCTCTCACACACACACACACACACACCTACACACAGGTGTCTGCAGAGCGATGAAACAACTCCAGCTTTGCTGCCACACTTAGATGATAATTATAGTATATATTGTCACAGAAGATGCCTTCTGACAGAACACAAACAGGCCATATGCAGATTGGCCAGTTTTAACAGGCTGAGGATAAATCAGCAGTTATTGTGCAACCAGCGCTGGGGAAATATTTATCCTGCAGGACAAATGATGTGTGTGACAAAGCAGCCATATTGGGAGAAGTACCGTAAATAAGGCAGATTAACCGTTCTGGTGATGTTGTGTTCCCAGACATGTTCGAGGAGGACAGATGGAGGCAGTGAGACATGCAACCCTCTTTGTTATCACAGACTGGGCAAAACAAAAAGGATCCGATTTAATCAAATGAAAATAAACTCAGCATGAGAAGTGCTCCATTGTGTAGGCTATGAGGATGTGACCATGAAGGATGTAAGAGCTGCCCTTTGAAATCCACTAAATGTTTCAAATGATTAGATTTTATTCTTCCTCTCTATTTATGTAACATCATCATTCAGTCCACTATTTACCTTATTACGTTCTGTCTCTATCTGTTAGGTTTGATTTTGTATTTATTTATGTTTTCCCCATCAGACACTCCATTGTCCATGCTGAGTGTCAACCCATTGGTGAGGTCTAGCCGGCGGAATGAAAGGTCAGAAAGCAGACTCTATATATTTCTTTTCAGTGGAAACTGAAGCCACCCACATATAACACTCTGCACTACATTATCAGCGCTGATGAAAAAAAAATAAAATAAAAAGCCATGTCATCTTTCATCTAACCTGAGAAATGTCATCTCTTTCTCTTGGACCTTGCCTGTGGCTGAGGCAGTTTGTTTGTTGTTTTTGTGAAATCACCTGAAAATCCAGCATGTTTTTATGAGGAATCGTTGAAGTTGAAGGAGCTGAAAATGATTCAGTGATATTTACCCTTTTGTCTTGGCTGGATTATATATTAGATAGTTTGATTAGATGATGCCAAAGCAAGAATAAAAACACCATATTGTTGTCTTTTTCCCATAATAAGTCATGCATGATCAGTGGAGGAGTCTCAGGGGATGTCCCTCTCAATAATACTAACACATGAATGTTTATGGAGTTTACTATGTAGAGTTGCATTAAATATTTTTTCACAAAAACATTATAATGTCCGCCACCTTAGATGCCAGAGTTTTTAACTAAGACCCTTTAATGCAAAATAATGATAGGGCTGTAGCTGTTTTGGTCCAAAAAATGAAAATAATGTTATGTACAATCTCATTCAATACAGTAGATAGAGATCTTGTACAATTGGTTAGAATATGTGTTATGAATTAACATTCTTGACTGAGCTAAGGTTGGTAATCAGCGGTGGCCATCTTGAACTGGAACAACTTCTAAAGGTAATCTGTAGATGTGAGTACACTGCATATAAGTTTCATTTAAATCCACCTGGTGGATCCTGAGATATTTTGCTAACAGACAGACAGACAAGGTTAAAGGGACAAGAGTCAGCTTTGAAAAACAAACCTCATGAGCGCCGCGCCTGGCGCTGCGAATAACTGCAGCTTTTAGCGTGAGCGTGCACAAATTTCTCACTAGTTCATAAGGGTTCAACCAAAGGCAGCCGGAGGCATGATTCCATAAATAAAAATACATTTTATTAATACAAAAGGAAATATAGTAAAACAATGCCCCGCGACGCACACACACACAATCAGACTGAGGGAGCCGATCTAACAGAGCTAATCTCGCTAGCCGCTATGTTCCAGCTTCCACTGCTGCCTGTATTGCTAAAAGCTTTAATCAGCCGGTGTTCTCGGACACCCGGAGGAGAATTTGAGAAATCTAGCGTGATAGAATCATGCCCCACCGCATATATTACCCTAGATTTCTCAAATTCACATCACGGAGTGGAGCTCCGTAGCACCCGGAGGTCCGTGCGCAGCAGAGCCGCCTTAGATGCACTGTAAGCGGACTGAGGTCTAGGAAACAGTCCGGGATTTGCGGCCTACAGTGCCGAGACCATAAACATGGACAGATTGCTGTGCGGTCGCCTATAACAGCACCTTTAGCTCTGTGAAACCCTTATAATCCATCAGAGAGGTTTTCAGCTCCATAAACGCTGCCAAATAACACCAGTTTTATGAGAAAAACCACTGGTTTAGATAAGGAAGTCTGCCATTGACTAGCAACACTACACAAAGGTGCAATACTGCCACCTACTGGATATACATTTATTATTACTTTTTTAGCCCGAGAACGCGCAGAAGCGTCAGTTGACGTGACTATGATTACTTTGATTAAAATCCTGCATCTAGTCCCTTTAACTCTAAGAGTTGATTATATAATTTAAAAGACAGATGTTTTGTGATCTGTTAGGACTGAGAGTAAATGTTGGACATGGATTTAGGAACTAAGTCCCCACAGTTTATCTCTCAATCTATAAAATCAAATGAGTTATAGACATTTTATTGTTAAATACCCACTTATGACCTGAATTAATTATAGGCTGCTTATCTAAAGGTTTAGTGTAGTGTAACAAACACAGCTAAAAACAAACTTTCCCAGACGCATTTAAAGGCATACTATGCAATTTGGCACCACCTAGTGTCCGTTTTAAATCACTGTGGTAAAAACGTTAGCACTGTCTTTGCTCAGAAACAGCTGAATCTAAGTGTTGAAATTTCTCCTCAGCCTTCATTGCTTTCTGGAGCAGTTCATCACTCATTCAAGGAAATCAGCTGTGTTCAAGCAGGGAGAGATTTTTAAAAATGCAGGAATCATGAGCTAAACACAGTCCGGGGCTAGCATAACAGCTCCTGGACAGACTGGCAACCACTGGAATCACCAACACTCCTCTAAACTGGTTTAATCTTATCTCTCAGGTCGCACTCAATTTGTTCAATTAAAATCCTTCAAGTCCATGTCCACTCCTGTCACTTCTGGTGTTCCCCAAGGTTATGTCCTGGGTCTCTTCTATTTATCATTTATCTCCTTCCACTTGGCAAAATCTTCCAAAAATTTAATATTGATTTTCATTGTTATGCAGATGACACCCAGCTCTATTTCTCCACAAATCCCACCTCCTGTCTCCCTTCTTCTTCCCTCTCTGAATGCCTCAGTGAAATTAAAACATGGCTTTCCAACAGTTTTCTTCAACTGAACAGTGATAAAACAGAGATTCTTCTCATTGGTTCCAAATCCACTTTAGCTAAGTCTGACAGCACCTCCTTTACATCATCACAGGTTAAGAGTCTGGGTATCATCCTTGACGGTACATTATCATTTCAGTCCCATATCAGTAAAATCACTCAGGCTATTTCCATCTATGAAACATTAATCGCCTCCGTCCGTCCCTCACACGTCACAGTGCCGCCATTCTGGTTCACACCCTGGTCACTTCTCGCATTGACTACTGTAATTCATTACTTTTTGGTCTTCCTCAGAAATCTATACAGAAACTTCAGTTGGTCCAGAACTCAGCTGCTCGTATCGTCTCCAGAACCCCGTCCACCAACCACATCACCCCTGTCCTACAGGAACTGCACTGGCTTCCTGTAAAATTCCAGATCAGTTTTAAAATCCTTCTCCTTGCATTCAAGGCCATCCATAACCTCGCTCCTCCATATCTCAGTGAACTGTTGCAGGTTCACATCCCCACCCGTAGACTCAGATCCTCCTCCTCCATCCATCTCTCTGTGCCCCCATCCCGTCTGTCCACCATGGGGTCCAGAGCGTTCAGTCGCTCTGCCCCTCACCTCTGGAACTCTCTTCCACCCGAAATCCACAATATTGACTTCATCTCACTTTTCTATTCAAAACTGCTTTTCACCTGTCAATCTCATTTGTTATCTGTTTTATTGTTTTTATTGATTTTTAATTGTTTTATTGATTTATTTTAGGTGATCTTTTAATATTTGTTTCGTTTTACCTTGCTGTGTTTTATCTTTTCTTGTTTTACTGTAAGGTGGCATAGAGTGTCATGAAAGGCGCCTATAAATAAAATGAATTATTATTATTATTGTTATTAAAATTAAACACATTTGGGTTAGCCTAACCCTCGCGAGATACATGACTTTGTGAGACTTCAGGGCACCGGACCAGAGATTCAGAAGTTGCAAACGTGGTATTCTGGACACAAGCAGCAGATGGGGCTGAGTGACTTTTCATTAACCCTGTAAAGAGTCATATTAGCACATACTGGCTCAAGGAAAAGGTTTAAAAACATGAAAAAGTTACATAGTGGGCCTTTAAATGTCGGCACTAGGATGTCAACAAGAAGGTCGAGCTGTGACGGCCATCTTGACATTACTTTAAAAATTACATCAAAGTTTTGTACAATAAGAAAATGAGCAAATGAACAAAATAACACACAAAACAGTAAAAACAGATTTCTGAAAGCATGGCACTGAGGTAAAAATAATTAAAAGAAATTACAAATAAAAACAGAAAATGTAAACCACAACATTAAAAGAAATAAACCAACTCACACTGTGTCAAAGGCCATTTTAGTGAGGATGCCTGTTTAATAATTAAAGGTAACTTGTTCCAGGGTGTGGGGGCCATGATCTCCTTTGAACTTAAGGCTAGTTTTTGGGACAACCAAGAGTAACTGGTCATCTAAGTTAAGATCTCATGAGGGAACAATGTAAAGCTGAATGTCTTCTGATAGATTAATTACACTCATGAGACATTTTGCTCCTACGTTAGGTATAAATGTTGCACAACATGTTGCAGTCGGACTGCTGGGGATGAGTCTTCACTACGTCAAATATTAGATCACTGCCTGAAAAATCTGTTATAGCCATTTTTGTGATGTCTAGGATGAACTGGCTGTAGGAACCACCTTGAATTGGAAGAATTGAAACATATTCAATTGTAGTTGTACCTCTAATGATTACTTTCAAAGAGTTTAGTTAAAACATATCCGACGGTTCATGAGACACTAGTTTGTTCACAGATATAGTTGAATTCAATGCCAAATTACTGACTTTCCCTTACCAAAAAGAAATATACTTCGAGTATATTTTATTAAGTATACTTAATACGTAATAAACTTTAAGTATACTTAAAAGTTTACTAGAAGTGTACTTAAAAGTTTACTAAAAGTATACCTAAAAGTTTACTAAAAGTATATCTAAAGCAGCCCAATTTAGTCCCAAGGAGTATTCTTAGTAAACTACTTGGAAACTAAAAGTATACTTGGGGAAATGTATGTAGGGTTATATAGGGGTAAAGTTGTATATATTGAATATTATTATAATTATTCTTAATAATTAATAATAATAGTCAAAACCTCGTAATTAGGGTACCACCCAGCGTTTTCTTTGGAAGGTAAGCTGAGACAACCTTGAATATTATCCTATTTGTATTTTATTGTTATTTATCATTTATCATTTATCAGTCTGAATCTGAAAGAAGTAAGCTCGTTACCCATTTTTGATATGAAAAACACAAAAATTACTGGAAGCCCATTTATGATTATATACGGATAAATTTATTTACAGAAACCTCAAAATGAACGTGTTATAACAGCAACACAGCAAAGTTAGGAATTTGACTTTGTAACCAGTTCAATTTATTAACAAGATGAATTATTGAGGTTAAATAAATATTAATGACTAGTGTTTCAGAGTGAGAAATGGTTTACTAATGAAATTAAGCTAATTTATTGGCCTATGAAGGGAAGTTGAAGATTAAAGGATTTTAAGGAGGATGGATGGATGAAGAGAGTTAGGTTTAGCTTGCTTTACCCAAATTGCATCACATTGCAATAACCACATAGGTTGATTGTCTCACCGAACCACTGAACTTGAATCCCCGAGATACGTTGAGGCTTGGACCGACGGCTTTGTTTCCTCCAGCAGTCACAGTGGCTCCTGTTCCAGCTTGAAGAGAAGGCAGTCAAAACATGAACGCTCGATGGGTGACTCAAGTGTGGAAGGGTATCAGAAGCTGAGGGATGCAGATCTCCAGGATTTGGGCAAGCATGGCTCGCTCTCTCTCTCATGGCAGGACGATGTCTTCATGTTCAGTAGTTTAGCTTCAGATTAACGCCGTCTAACTTTTGGTTTCTAACGACGGATGAAAGAAAAATAAACTTTAAAACGTCTAAACTTGGTTGAGAAGAATGTAACGTGAAAATAAAAGAAAAGCTTAACGCCGAAAGTTCCTAAGACTACAGGTTTAAGAGTGTTCTGCTGGATTTCAGAGGCCTCATGTTGGAAAGCCTGGGTATCCTGACTCCCTGGGGTGGGAGCAGGCCAGGCTGGATAGGTCATCAGGTCATCTGAGCAGAGAAGAGGCGAAGAGGCGGAGGCCAGAGCAAGCAAGAGAGGCTGAAAAAGCGGCGAGGCAAGAGGCTAAAGAAGAACGAAGAGCTAGCAGTTAGCGCCTTCTGGTTTTAAAGGGGGTAGAGGTGGAGTCTGGTTCAGCCAATGGTGTGGTTGACCCCACCTTCATCTGCATAAAGGGGAAGTACTTAGGAATGGCTTCTAAAAAAGGGTTTTAACTTTTGATGAGAGGAATAAAGTTTCTAATCAATAAAATAAATCTTTTACCACTTTTCTCTCTGAGACATGATAAGTTATTCAGAATCACCTTTTAGACTGCGTGCATCATGTTTATTCTAAGCATAGAAACACATTAAATCTCACATCAGATTAATCAGAGAAATCAGTTACTCTTAGCTTAAGAGTACATTAGACGGATAAACATTTCTAGTTTCTTGACTAGATTAGATTTAAAAGAGAAAAACCACCCCTAGATATTTTGGATCAAATTGATAAACAATATGAACAGTCTTCAAGGAAAATTAACCAAAGAACTTTTACCTAAGTAAATCAAACAGGGAAAAATCAAACTTTATCTTGTAAACACATTTTAAAAGTAAACCTGTGGATATTAACCTTTCTTTATATCAATTTGGATCACACTGAAGTATTATTTCATCTGAATCCTGTGAGGGTGAATAGAAGTTATCAGAGACATTTTTCTTAAGGAAAGGAGAGACAAAGGAATTCCTCAGTTTTTTCCCCACTGGGTGAGAAAAGGTGGGGTGAGGGTCTTCTGCAGAGTGTGAGGGCGCTCCTGGCTCCAATCCGTCTGCGCTTTGTGATCGAAACTCCTTTGATCACCATCCTGAAAGTTTGTTATTTAGATAAGTATCACCAAGCTGTAAATTAGCATCAGCATTATCTTTACTGTCAACAGAAAGATGCAAAGAGGGGTCCTTCCTCAGGACAGACATTTACGACTGCCTGTAGCTGTCGATCCTCTCACAGTGTGAGATTGCTAGGGAAAAAAGGTTAAATGTCACACAAATAATAATCCATTTCTTGATCTGGACCATATAATTTGGAAATAACGTCGATGTTCGTTACATGTACTTTGCTATACTTAAGTATACTTAATAAAATATACTCGAATATACTTCTTTTTGGGTTATTCTAAAGTTTGAAACAAAGATCTGATTAAATCAGTTAGATCTTGAGGTATTTGATGGGGAATGATTCTCAGCTACTAACACCTCAAATTTTAGCTCATTATAAGGTTAATCAATGGAGTTACAGCCATTTGTGTGTTTTTTATTGTTTATTCCCTGAGGCAGCCATCTTGAATTAAATCCAAAAGTTAATTAGTTGTAAATGCACATCCAATGAACACATGCATGCACACACAGACAGGCACACAAAAAAAAAAAAAAAAAAACATTATCACCCACCTTTCAGCAGCAGGAAAAAAGAACACAGTTGTTTCTAAGTAAACTAAGTGTCACACACTACCTTTGGAGCTGTAACAGCATTTACGTCTTGCTAAAGATCACAGACAGAGAGCTGCAGATCAGTGGAGAAGTCCCAGAGGAAAACTCGGTCTCAATAATAGCAACACATGCATGTTTATAGAGTTTGTTATGTAGAGGTGCCACTTTCAGTGCCTTACAGGGCCTGATTGTGTATTAATAACAATTTAGTGACACAGTTTTAACAGAGTATAACAGGATATTTCTTTAAAACGTATCATTAAAATAAACAGCAGTTTGTTTCTTACTGCTATTTACAGAAAACAATGTTTGCTCTAGATTTCAAGTTTCAGTCTGAGTTGTTTTGTCACCTTTCTCTGTCAGTCTGGCTAATGGAGTCATATTCTCAAGGGGGCTTGTTTGCAGTTATCTGGGAAGACATACAGATGTTATTTGGATTATTTTTAGGTAACTGCAGTTCAACATTTGCTGGAGCGGGCTGTGGAAGTCACAAGATTGATGCTGTCAGCCTATAGCAGGAAGACATGTTGGATTGCTTGAATCTGACTGATTGCTGGTTGGTTCTGGAGAGATTCGGGAAACGCTACGGAGAAGGATGGTTTACTGGGCGGGGATACTTTCCTCGAGTAGACTGCAACTTACAGGCACCAGAAGACAAAACATATATGTTAAATTAATGATACAATGGAAATAGAATAAATGAAATGACAGACAAAAACTGAAGATTGTAATATACACCTGTACATTACAATGTAAATTATGCAGAGCAGCATTTGCATCTGTCACATTGCACACACTTTCAAACCAATGACCTTTTTGCTCAGACTGTATTTCATTATTTTGCACATTGTTCTAGATTAATGTCTTTACTTGGAACACTGTGGTGCTCCTTGGAGAACATCTCATTACTCGAATAATTATCACCGTTTTTTCAGAGAAAATCAGTCTTCAAATGTTTTGTTTTGACAACCAAAATAGGCATTTATTTGGTTCTATTTTATAAAAGCATGCTTTTCAACCTAAATATTTCATTGTTTTTGTTTTTTTTATAATCTGCTTCTTTAGTTTTATCTTATAAATGCAGAATTTTAACAGAATAAAGTCTTTCTTTTAGATACATGTTTCTATTCCACTGTATATGTCAGAGAACTCGGAAACACTGCAATTATGATCATTGTGACCATAAAAACAATCTCTGTGTATATTTACACACCAGAGGGACTCATCTAATTGAATCCATTTCCTTCGCAGATGATAGCTTCACCTTCTGTCACGGTGTATATTGTCTGATTTCCATGCTGTGGAAATACGGTTTTATTTCCTGGCTTATCTTCTCGGCTGCCTCCAACTCATCTGTTCTTGGTTCTCTCAGCATCTCTCAGCCCGTTTCTCCCTCTCTCTGACTATCTCGCTGACATTACCACCACAAGCAGAGAAATGATGGTAATTGGCCATTTTGGGCTTGGACAGCTGCTAACATGAAAGCAAAAGTGGCTTCGGCTCTGAGTGCTGGGCTCTAACCTCTTCAACACTTTCCCCCCCTTAATAACCACAATACCTCTATTCTCACACATTCTCTGCCGCACTCTCACAACCCTGCATTAAAATATGAATGTGCAGCCAGGTAAATGGATAAAAAATTTTTAAAAATAAAATAAATGGACACAAACGCTAATGACCATCGGCTCGACTCAAGTTCTTTTTCTGATGGAATTCTTAATTGGATTTGAGAGCTGTAACAATGTGAAAAACGTTCAAAAATGTTCTTCAATTCCTCCTGAAATAATGGATATTAGGCATTTTATGATCGTTATCATTTAAATAATTTACAACACAATTTATAAACATGCATGTTAGGTTATTTGGATGATCAAAGACGTTGTGTAGGCCATCTGTTGCTGAAGAAGAAGGGGGAATTTTTAACAGCATAATGAATCAAATTCAAGTTCAATTATTAAGGAAAACGTTTTATAAAGAAACATCCAACACATCTCTTAAGTTATTTTTAGGCCATAACTTCAAAAAAAAGGAGAAGGGCCATTTTAAAGTGTGTTTCTAGAAGTAAAAAATAATTAACATCTTATAAAAAATATTTTCCTGCATAGCCCCCTACTGCCTCTACTGGTAAAAAGTGGAATTTCAACTGTTGTGAATCCTCCCGCAGCGCAGCCTGCCATTGCTCCCACCGCTTACCAGCTAATGATGTCCCAGACAAGGTGTTGTATTTTAAAATGTTTAATGTATGATTATTTTCAGTTCAGAAACAGTCTCTCTCTCTCTCTCTCTCTCTCTCTCTCTCTCTCTCTCTCTCTCTCTCTCTCTCTCTCTCCTCTCTCTCTCTCTCTCTCTCTCTCTCTCTCTCTCTCTCTCTCTGCTGTCTGAACATGACTCAGTACGTCCAAATATTTACTCAACCCAAATCCGACTGAACCTGTTGGGGCTTTGGTTTGGATCCTACTAGCCCCATGGTGTAATCCTGTGTAGGAGATATTTTAGTGTGTGTTGTGCGTCACCAGTTCCGGCAAATTTATTTATTTACCTGTGAGGTGGTGTTGGGGGAGTCTTATTTTTTAGGACATACTTTTCTACAATTTTTCACCACGTGGTTAAAGCAGCAATCTGGAGGATTTCATCAAGAGAGCAGTTTTTGAATCTAGCGTCCAAAGGCTCCTCCTCAAAACATCTCGACACGCACGTCCGGTCGCGTGTGCGCGCATGCACACGGCGCATATACGTTGCGGGCATGAACTGTACAGCTCAATGTGTAGGGTTTAATAACTCACAGTTCACAACTCTTATTCCAACAATACTACGAGGGTCTGATGAGCCCTCTCTGTCCCTGCTGCTTCTGATATTAGCTCTGTTAGCAGAGAGCTGCTGCTGGACTCTGAAGCTGAACTTGACTCGGCCCTGGATGAACTTTCTGACCAAAATAAACGCATAATCCTGTCAAGCCTTGCCATTCTGTGAGGTGAAAGGTTTAAAAATAAAAATAAACCCGTCTTTAGCTGGAGAATGGGTAGGTTTTTAGTAGAAATGAGCCGTGAGTCCTCAGTGAACGGCTGAGACGGCAGAGAAACACACGGAGCGTCCTGTACGACAGCGCCCCCTACTGGTACAGGTTTGGTCGATGCTCGTGCATGTTGAGAGAATGCAGACATTTGAATTTCATTGGCTAAAAAATGTTGGCGGCAAGAAATAATGGAAAGGGGTCTCTAGGAGTAAGGAGGGTCTTCATCAGAATGACAGATGTTGTGGAACTCAACCCATAGATCATAGTTTAGACCTGAAATATCATTTAAAACATTTAGAAAACTTTGATACATAGAAAAATGCTCCAGAGAGCCACTTTAATAGTCAGTTAAACCGTGAAACCCTCGCTAAAACCATCACTCCTCCCCGGCCATTGCTACACCTGGTAACTATAGCCATAAAGCAGGTAGTGACATCTTGGAGATCTACCCGCTCCTCAAAACTGTTTAGTGCAGTATCTGGCCAGTAGATGGGTGTGAGTGATGGCAAATATGAAAATGGTCAAGTTTCTAACTCAAAAATCAATTGGATCAATTTTAATGCTCTAGCTTAAAGTGTAAAAACTACTTATTGTTGCTTTAACTGAAAATGTTTCTTCTAACTTATGAAGCTCTCAAAGATTGGACTCTCAGACTTTCCTCTCTGATTAATCCCAGGTAGGGTTATCTTGGGTTAATCCTGGCTCATCCCTTTAGTTCTGCATGCTCAGACCACATCTCCTCTCCCTGCTGGCTTTACTCTCTCTACGCTCCATGTTTATATTTCCCACTCTGTTTAAGAAATGATGACTGGCCAACTCCTTCTATGTTTGTCTCTTTCCAAGGCAGGAGGCTCTGCCCATTCTGAGCTAACCCTGGTTCTGCTGGAGGTTCCTTCCTATTATAAGGGAGTTGTTCCTTCCCGCTGTCGCCCTTGTACTGTGCTGCTCAGCATGAGGGATTGCATTGAAATGAAGACTCAGTCAATCTACTTGTCCCTTTTTAACAGGACAATATGACTAATTGGCATTTTGGAATTCATCAACCATTAAATTTAATTTATTGCAAAAAGTTGGCCTTTATCTGAACCTGAAAAGAATTGGATTTGTTTCTTTGTTCAGCACTCTGAGATGACTTGTGTTGAAGAATAGAATAGAATAGAATAGAATAGAATAGAATAGAATAGAATAGAATAGAATAGAATAGAATAGAATAGAATAGAATAGAATAGAATAGAATAGAATAGAGCTCCTTTATTTTTCCCATGAACGGGCATTTTATAAATAAACTGAACTAGCAGAGTGATGAGCTAACAGCTTGTCCAAATCAGGTTTAGGAAGAATTGTCCAATATTACTTTATAGATATAAATCTCACACAACTGGCTTATTTTGGCAGAAATATTAAGAAATTCCTACTTAGCCTGCAGGATGCACTGGAAGTGAAGCATTTTATGGCTGGTGATGTTTGATCTTGTAAATAACCACACAATTCCACACAAATAAGTATTGGATTATATGTAAATCTACATTAAATTTATTGTAAATTACCATAGGATTCTGAGTAAATACCATACAATTTCACTTAACCATAGAATGCCATAAAAAAAAAAAACTGTAGAATTAAATACTTCCATATAAATAACCATAGAATTCAGAGTAAATACCATACAAATAAAGAACCTAAGAAATCATTCAACAAAGAGACATAATAAACGTAGTAAAGTACCATACAGTTCCATTTAAATAGTCGTAGAAAATTGTGCAAAAAAACTAAAGAATATTGTGCAAATGACCATAGAGTTCCATTTAAGTAACCATAGAATTCCTTATAATTTACTACATGATTCTGTGTAAATATTCAAAGAATAATGTGTAAACAAATTCCTTATAAATGACCATGGAATTCTGTGTAAATAACCTTTGAAGATTTGAGTCTAATATTAAGTTAAATGTTTTGGGAGTTTGAGGTTGTTTTAAACTACAGCAATGAACCTTTCTCTTGGCTGTGCAGACTAGCCTTTAGCTCACCGGTCCTGTCAAGCATAAACTCTCTTTCTCCAAACTGAGGCCATTCAGGAAGCTATCTACAATGAGTGAAATAGTCATTATTTACAACTTTTCCACAGAAATGCACTTCAAATTGACTAAACAAACCTAAAGCTAAAGTTAAAGTATCAAAAAGGACCGACTGTTTGCTTGTCTGCATTTGTCAAAAACAACCAACAGTTTTCATATTTATTTCTGCCCCATTTACAGATTAAAAAGCCTCTTATCTTGTGCATAAAGCCTTAAAGCAAGGACGATGTGCTTCACTGAATAATAAATGTGAAAATTCCACTCGACTTGTAGTTTTTCATTTAAGCCTTTTCCTACCTTGTATCAATTAGATATCTGTGGATTTTATGGAATTGGATGGCAAATGGGTGAGATCATGCTTCTTCTTCTTTTTTTGACCAGTCTATTAGCAAAAGTGTAAGGCAAATGAAATTATCTCACTGGGTTATAGTGGAAAATAATGAGATTTAAAGTATTTTTCTTTTCTCCCATTCTGCAGAACATCCTCGAGCTTACCTTGTAACAAAGATCCAATCGATGCCTGCAACCTTTATCACGTCTGACTCCAGTGCTATCCACATCGCAAAGTTTAATTCTTTACTTTCACACCAAATTACTTTTTAGCTTAAGGCCCTTTAAAAAAAAAAGTATCTGTGGTCACAGCTTCAACATTATGGCTGTGATGTATTGATTGGCTCAGAACTGAAGGCTGAATCCCAACAAGGAGGATTCCTGGTGGCACATATAGCTGCCATATTTCTGTAGAGTCACTGTACATGTAACTAAACCTTCATGACAGGGTAGAAGGTGCCTTAGGACACCATGGTCATTAACAGAGGACCTAAATTCAGCTGCAGACGGAGAGCAGAGCACGATCACAGCCTGTGATCAGGCCTGGTAGAGGTTTCTTATTGAACCTGTCTTACAGTAGCCAATAATTCAATGAGAGAGTGAACTAAACCTCGGGGCTCTAACAGTTAATTAAAACCCTCACAGCAAATTTGATCAATTTCATTTTATCATTTTTGATAAGTTCCTTCAGTAGCTTTTTATGAGATTTGATTCCCCTGAAAACTGTATTTGCCTGCGTGGGTATAACTCCTGAAATAGACCATATTCTGAAATGCTTGGTATATCTGATTTTTCAATAATAAAAGGCCTCCTTGTGATCCACTATTCAGCTCAGGGAAGATACAGGTTTTAGCCTGTGAAAGAGCCAGAGTGCCATCGTGTGGAGAAGATCCATGACTGCAGAGGTGAAGTGTGTGAAAGGCTTTGAGCTGGATCAAGGAACAAGTGAAAGGTTTAAGGGATAAAATGGGTAAAAGTTCAACAGGGATACAGTAAATTATACTAGGATTTTTGTTGTTTGTATTATCTTTTGAATTTAAAACAACAGAAGACAACACCCTTCCTGATTTAGCAGGTAATTAAATTCAAAATGAAGTTCATGCATTATTCCACAAGATGGCTCTCTTCTACTAAATGTACTTGAATAAAGTTATCAATCAATCAGAGAACTCTATCCTCTTATTGTGTGACAAATAATAATAAAAAATAAGACTTGCACCAGGTCATGTCTGTGTGCATGTGTTTGTTTGACTGTAGTATTAGCATAATATCAATTAACCACTTAATGCATTTTTGTAAAACTCTCAGAATATCTTCATTAGTTGATTTAAGAACAAAGCTTTATTAAACTTGAGAACTATACTCAATTATATATGAACAAGTAAACTTTTGCATAAGAGCATTTACACTTCTGATCTTCAAATTAAAAAAATTACAAAAATTCACAGTTTAAATATTAGTATATAATTTTCCCATCTGCAATATGCATATGTAAACATATCTTCATGCATATGTATACCATCATATAGTTCCTATATTTATGCTGTCTTGCTATCTTCTTCAATTAAAATTTAAATAGGAGAACTATTTTGCAGCGGCTATGTTAAATAAATTAAAAAAAGATAGTTTTTTCAGCTTAGGCATTATTAATTATTAATTAATTGTATTAATTAATAACCCTTGGTTTAACCAGGAAAGTCCTACTGAGTTTCAGAAACTCTTTTTCAAGAGAGTCCTGGATTACCACCTGTCAGGCATGTTGTGATCTGTGGGGGGACATGCTAACTCCACGCAGAAAGGCCGCGGTGCTAACTAACAACTGAGTCAACATGCAGCCCCAATTTGTTTTAGATTTAGAATACAGCTTGATTTAATTTATCAGGGTGTTCCAAGTAGTGGGGGGTCTTTGTGCAGCAGCATTAATGAAAATGAATTTAGTCAGAATTAAATAGTTGCTATTAATGACTAATTGAATTTGTTTGTCCTTCAAACAACAAATTGAACAGACCTGGAACATCACCATTCATGATTTACTTCAATGTTGTCTCATTTGAACAGCAATAAAACAAGTGATCAGTTTTTCTTCTCCTTTTAGATCTCATTTCTCAGCACCAAATATAAACCTGTATTTGAGAGAAAGTCTTGAAACTAATTTTTGCTTGGGAGAGATTTAGAAATTGAAGACATTTAGTTCCAATATGCTGGATTTCATGTTTTCTATAATCTTTCAAATAAACAGTTCTTTTGTTTTGACCTGGAAACATTCTATTTGTCATTTTCTCTCTCAAGAAAACATCAATTGTTATGTTCTGGGGATAGATGAACTGTCTAAATTATAAGTAATTTGAAATATTTTCTGTCACATTTGAGCAACTTATAACAGAGCAATTCATTTTATATTTATCTTTAAAGCTGTACAAGTGCACAATGTGTCTTTGTTGGATTTTTTATTGACAGCTTTTTAACTTTTGGAGTCAATCATATTGAAGATGGCCACTACTACAGCTAATCTACATTAGCAAACACAAAATATTATAAAACAGTACATTTTCCAGACATTGAGCTAAACTGTTGTTGTGTTTGGTATTTGAGAGTCATCCTTAAAACTCTGAGTATACTGTTCACACAAGATCTGCTTCAAATGTTGCCATTATCTATTAAAGGCAATTCTGTCTGTTAGCATAATGTGTCATGACCCAATGAACAAATTTTTAAAAAACTTTCAGAAAATCTTAGTTAGATGTTCCTCTACAACTGATTTACTTCTGGAGACAACACAATTCAAGATAGCCACATAGCCAATTAACTTAAGGAAACACAAAAATATCTAAAACTCAGTAAACTTTAAAGAAATTGGGCTAAAATTAGAAGTGGCAGAAGCTGAAAGTCATTCACAATCCATATTCTGAGCACCATCGACTCACAAAATCAGAAGGCTGGAGATTTGTATTACTTCAATAGGCTATTTTAAGGTGTGTGTGTATATAAATAATACACACAAAACAAAGCAAATCCATCCATCATCCACCTTCTGCTTCATCCTCCACAGAGGGTTGCAGGGGAGCTGGCGCCTATCTCCAGCGGTCACACAAAAGAAAGCAAATGTTTTGGTCAATTATTGAGAAGTTTTAAGTTAAGAATTTGGATACTTGTTTATAAGATATTTGATTTAGGAGTTAGGTGTAGAAATGAATATGAAGATCCATTTCCTTAGTTTACTAAAGATTGTTTTTATTTTGACACCTGACCATCGTCAGACACAAAAAGACAATGGGAAATCTTTGCTATAAATATTCATGCTTCCTTATCTCCATCTGGAACACAATAAAAACTAAGAGGACACTAGACCTAACGATATTGTTTAACCATCTCCCATCCCTTGACAGAGTGCTTGAATTCTCCAGCTAAACTAGCACTACCCAGAGACAATGATGAGGTCAGAGGTCAGCATTCATCAAGGAGTTAAAACAGACCTAATTTTCTCTTTAGAGGGTGAATTAGTTAAGAGGAGAGCAGTTTGCTATCAATCAGAACTATTGATCTCAGACTGACACACTGTGGCTCACTGAGAAGACATGAGATGATCAAAAAAAGACGTTTCATCTCCTTTTGTTCTTTTTAGTTAAATACCTCTTCTTTCCTGACTGTAATCCCACCCTTTATCACAAAGTCCCCTGAGTTTCCCCCAGTCAGACGCTTCCTGAAGAAGCTGCTAGCCCCCATACAAGCAGAGGCAGTGTGTGTGTGTCTGTGTGTGTGTTTGTGTGTGTACTGTTTTCTGTTACTGACCCATAAACACTAGTTTGGATCAGCCTCAGGCTTTTACAAGAAAACAGACTTTGATAAAGAAAAAAAAGTGTAAAGTTTTTGTAGATATCAAACGGCTTTGAGAGCTATGAGAAAGTAATTCTGCCACACTTGGGGGAAATTTTTTTTTAAGTATTAATGATTAGATTTTTTTTATGAAATCAAGAGCATTATGTTTTTCTATGTTGAGTTCAGAATTGAATTCCTAAAAAATCTGCTGTTTCCTCCCTTACTCTCACACAGGAAGTAGAACTGTGGTTGTCTTCCGCTCGTCTTGTTTATTGGAACCCGCCTTCCTGTTTTTAGATTCATCCTGATAAAAGCTGAAAATCCCCAGCTGAAGGCAACACACACACACACACACACTCACAAACAGGCACACTCCCTGTGTCCTGTCCCTCTCGTGCTTTCTTTCTCTGTCATTCTTTTCCCTCCTTCTGTCTCTCAGACGGCTGGTTAATATATTTTTTTGTTTTGTGAAACATTCCCATCACGGAGAATAACAGTCAGAGCTCCACACGATCCAGCTGCTGAGTTGGCTTGGACATGTGTGTAGGTCAGTGTGTTGAAAGGCCAAAGCTGATTGATTAACCCAAACTGATTGCAGTTGGGATCAAAGAGTCAGATGTCAAAGTGTGAACTGGTAGAATGGGTTCAGTGTGTGTGTGTGTGTGAGCGGTGAGTGCAGTGCCATGTGCACCCAAGCCAGGAAAGTATGCAGGTCAGTGCAGAGGGAATGTCAGGAATGTCCGAGAAATTCTAACACTTTTTCTGTGACCAGAGGCAAAACTACCTGAACATATATTTTTATATGACAATGTTTGCATGTAACTTTAAATATGACATTAGAAAAGCAATCCATACATGTTCCCAACATCTCATCGCCCCACTGGTCTTTTAAACCCAGCAACTTCCTCCCTCGATCTGAGAACATGTGGTAAAATTACACACATGGTTTCAGCCTCAGCGTTCCCAAACACCTGCACTGAAAACAGAATTCAGCTGACCTCCCAGCTGTTCTCACATGAGATACAGCTCCTGAATCCAGTTCCCAGGCTTGTACTAAGCCTTTCATTTGATATCACAACATATCTACCACCACCCCCTTCCCTTTGCACCCTCCTTCCCTCCCTCCCTGTCTGGCTGGCTTTTTCACAACAGCCTGTTTTCACTCAGCAGCTTTAACAAAAACTGGTGAAATAATTACAGCTGGGCCTAAACTCAGCCAGTGTTTGTCTCCAGTAATCTCCACCAAGCCCATGAGTGTGGATCGTGTCATAGGAAAGGGAGGAAGAGGCTGATTGTTCTGAAATTGAGAGGCCGATGACTTCATTTCAAAGAGCTCTGTTCGCCGCGTTTAACACTTACTGTAAACAGACTACAAAGTAAACTCACTGTGTTAGCAAGAAATATTATTTCAAATGGAAATATGTCTTGTTGAGACTCTGGATTTATGACCCATACATTGACAAAGTGTGGTTTGAAGAAGCAGCCATTGAACTATATTCATCTGGCCAGCACTTAATATGTACAACAAATATAACAAATACAAAGCTATGGGACAGAAATAAACCCAGATTTTAACAGATGTATCAACTCAATGTTTGCACTGCATAAGAATAACTCTAGCTCTGCACTCGCACAACAATTTCACAAAACAATGCTTTTATTTGTATCTTTTGAACCTGCTGATTCACATGGAAAGAAATGTTTCCTTCTGAAACACTATGTCTTCATAGGAGGATTTTCAAAAATGTATTTCATTTGTGAAGTTTTTTTTTTCTTTGCAAAAACAATATTTTGACTATATATTCTTGAACACATACATTTAGGACAATAATGAAGTAACAGCCTACTTCACACATGCCGGCTAATGCTTTGTGTACTGAGAGCATGTGCAAAAACTACACCTCTGAGTTTGTTTTGATGTTTTCTTTCACAAGTCTGTCTTTACTGATCTTGAGCTCATGTGCTCACGGGGTTTGTTTACTGAGAGGAAGCAATGAACAATGTTGAAAAAAAAAATCTTTGCTTTGGGAGTCACGCTCAGGGTCTTCTTCCTTTGTATTTTTGACCATCAGCATATATAAAGATGGACGATGTGTCTCCGTCTGCTTCCGTTGTTCAAAAGTGAAGCCATAATGTCTTGTTGTTGCTTTATTGTATTTTCAGATCTGGTGTCTGCACACTCAGGATGTAGCAGTCAAAGTCCCGCCTACTCCTCCCACACACAATCACTGCATTTATTCTGTCAAATCACAACTAAACATGCTTTTATCAAATTAATATTTGAAGCAACACAGCAGCAAAGTAAGAACTATGTGAATCAGTAGAAGTCATCTGGTAAACACTTATTCTAGGTGGAATTATTTTGTTAGATTTGTAGTCAGTAAAGTGTCCCATTTATTTACATGGAGGGGGCGGGACTTAAAACATATTCTGCAGCCAGCCACTAGGAGGAGCTTGTTTTGTTTTAGTTTCAACTTTTGTCTTTGACGCATTAACTTTTACACTTTTGCCACCTACAGTGCTGCTTAATTTAGCATTTGAGCATTCAGTTAGTTTATAGAAAATATATTTGATACTCCAAGAGCATGTTGACGGAGATATTTTTCACTTTCCATGCTAACTGTGTTACTAATGTGTCATAGTTGCAGAAAGAATAAAACACACTGAAAATGTATTTCAGTATAACTGCCTGAATAAATATTTTTTCCAGTTCAGCGTGGTTCATATATTGCTTTAACTAAGTTAATATAGCTCTTTCAAAACAAATGCTTACCCACTCCTGTTATATTCTGTCTCACACTTTTTAGTACTTTCCTCAGCTGCTCTCTGTTTCTCGTACAGAAAACTGCTTGGATGAATTTACTTGCTAAAGCTGAGCAGTTAGTTTTTATCTCTCTGTGAGCCAGATTTGAAGCTGAAACATTTGGGCTTTTTGAGCCAGGATGTTTTTTTGTGACGACCATGGGGACAGCAGGAAGATGGCTTGGTGTTCTGAGGAAGTGAGTAAGTGAGGAGGAGAGCGAGGGAAGAATTTGAGCAAAGGAGCTCAATAAACTGTAAGTCTAACTGGGATGGAAATAGGCCATGCGAAATAATAAAAATAATGTTTAAACCTTAAAATCTGAGATTCTTTTGTGCATGTAAATCAGCTCACAGAGGAAATCATGTCCTAAGGATGCCCCATTACAGTCAGATCACTTTGCTGTAATTCTCAGTGACAGTTGTGGGTGAGTTATCAGGGATGTTGGACGAGTAAATCACCGTCTTGCTACAGTTACCACTACACCCTCAAGTATTGAAGAGCCACTCCAGGGAGAAGGCCAGGGAGCAGAGAGCTGATCTACAGGCGAGCAAGGGAAGCATGGACACACAGAGATATTTACATACAGTCAGACAGACTTCCTGGCATTGTCAGCCCGAGAGCGTTGATGTCAGATCCACTCCTTCCTGTGCAGGAGGGGAGAACGCCATGCGATGACAATGGGCCCAAAACAGGACAAAGAGGAAATGTTTAAATTTAGGCCACTTCTTCCACCATCTCCTCTTTCAGCAGGGCGACGGAGCACTGGAGCTGTTTAGATTTTTCTGAATTCCTTCAGTTTAACCCCCCCCCCAGCTCCCTCTCCCCCATTGTATCATTTCAATGGAAGGATTTTCACATTCAGAGTAAATCCCAAAGGAATATCAGCCAGTGAGACCAGAGTTCAGTCAATAACTTGTTTTCACTGGGGCTTTAGAAGTTATAAGTGCCTTCTCATTATTCTATTCAATAAATGAATTGAGCAAAACTTGAAGCAGCCCCCCCCCCCCTACAAAAACATTAAGCAATGGAAAATTAATGGGGATTTTTAATAGAGTGGGGCTAGAAATAGGATTAAGTGAGCAAGTAATTTATAATGCAGGTTTTATAGGTAATATTTACAACTTATAAACGAACTGTTATTGGTTTATATTAGAACACCTGTGTTAGTGATTTTGATGTATTGTTTAGCTAGTGGGGCTGTGTGTCTGTGCGTGTGTGTGCGTGCGTGTGTGTGTGTGTTTCCCAGTCTGCGCGAGAGCTGTATCACAAATCTGAGCGTCGGCATCTGCAGAAGCCTACAGGGCAAGAGTTCACCAGTCTGTGTGTGTGTCTGTCTGCCTGCTAACTCGGGGAGTTTCTCTAACTCAGATGAAAGCTGGCGAACTTTAGAGGCGTTAAAACCAAACACGTGAGCTGCAGTGGAGTCGCTGTCCACAACAGTACGACCGCCTTTGACTCCCGGACTGGAGTCAGGACGCATTGGTTAAAGGCTCAGGCGGTGTTTAAACGACAGGAGATGCCTTGTTAAACGGCGGAGGTTTGGCTGCGGGTGAGTCAAGGGCTCTAACTTCATTTCTGGGTTCGGTTCAGGAGAAGACGCTTTGTTTTTTCCGCGGCTTAGTCTCTGAAGTGAGTTTAATCTTTTGAACTTTTCGACGGCTGAAGCGGTGCACTGTCACTGCTAAAGAAGCGCGTGAGCTAGCTTAAAATCGTCTCGCAAATTAAACTATAAACGTACGTTTTCGTCGAGGCACGCGACTTGTCTATTAAAAACTTTCAGACGACTATCCAAACTAGAAGTTTTCCTCGACTTACGGCGTTGTGAATTTACAGACAGAACTATAAAACACAACAGTTTTCATAGTTTTATATATACCTTCACTAATTCATTAGGCTGTAATCATGCAGTACTACTCTGTGTATCGCCTGTAACTATTAACTTGGCGTGAAGTTTGTTGACATTAAGATAACAGAACATTTTACAACTGACTCCTTGTATATTACTGTTGCAAATTGGCATCAAACTACTACTGACTTATTATTATTAGCACTGCCCAGTCCTCTACATGTCGTCTAACCTTTGGTGATTAATCAGCAGGTGGACCACTTTTTTTCAGGGTTCTTACGGTGCTTTCCAAGGTTTTGAAAGTTCTGAAAGTTTTTTCATTTGAAATGCTTGAAACTAGAGATGCACAAAAAATTGGCTAGTGGTCTGAATTGGCCAACATTAATCGATGACTGGCTGGACTCAAACTCACAAATCCATTTCCCCCCTGTCCATATGTCAACGTTTTTACTTCCAGATTCATAAATTTCAAGTTGGTCAGAATTTATTTTAAAGTATTCTGTTATTATTAGTTCACAATGGAACTTCAATGAAAGTGTTTAAGAAGTGCTAGAGTTTGATTTGAGCAAACTGCAAGAACCCTGTTTATTTTGAGATATAACTACAGTATATATAAACAAAATTATATTTTTATATAGCTGTTATGTTAAATTTAGTCAATAAATACTTCAGATTAAAACACTTGATTTCTTGTTATTAATATTTAATATTTCAGGCTTTGAAGGTTTAAACGTAAAAATAAATACTCTCTTAAGTTGGTGTGTTTGGACACTTAGATGTTTTAAATTTGGTCTTATCGTACATTATGAGCTTTTAATTTGAAGGTATTTGCATCCAAATAGGAATGAAGGCTTTAGGGATTACAGCTCTATTATACCGTAGCTCCCTCTTTTTCTCCAGTGTAATTGGAACAGAATAATACAACCACAAATATAATTTTCATTTTTGATACTTTGTCAAGAATCCGGTGCAGGCAGGCATTGAGTGCCAGAAGTCTGAAGCCCACAAACATCATCAAAAGAATGGGTTTCCTCCTTTGTGATGCTTTGCCATGCCCTTCCTGCAGCTCTGCAGTGGCTGTTTGTAGGTCTTTGTGCCCTCAATTCTCCAGAATATTTCACTGCTTTGACTTCCTAAGGTTTTGTCAGAAGATCTGTCCAGATGTAATGTGAATCATCATCCTATGGACTACAGACAGTATATCTGTGCAAATGTCAGAATTAATCCCACTGCCTATGCCTTCTGTCACATCATCAATAAACAATTAGTGATCTGTTGCCCCTAATCACTCTTCCTCCATTTGTTTTACGTGTCGGGTTTGGATGCTTTGACTCAAACCAGTCCAGCGCTTCCTCATACATTGTTCCATTAGTTATTTTAGCACAGGTTGTTTTGTGTTTTATTTGTCAGACAAAAAGCAGTTCTCTAACTGCCTTGCTTTGTAAAGTTGTGCATAATCTGGAAGTCCTGATGTGTATGGATGGTTTTCACCTTTCTGTGAACCCTGTTTATCTGACCCTGTGAAGACCTTTTTTATGGTGGCGTTAGACAATGTCATGAACACTTCTTTGTAAGTGTTTTTTGTTTAACTCCACATCTTCACTCCAGAAAAGACCCCGTAATCATCCAGCACTGTATACCTGCTGTGGACAAACATTTCTACACCTTGCAGAGCTCACCAAAGTGTTGTCTTTGCTCAGAGTATCAAACTGTTGATTTGGCCACTCCTAGTTCTCTTGCTGCCTTTCTGTTACATTGATGTGTTTTTGCATTTTAAAACAGGTCTCTTTCCCTTGCAATGAGAGCTAATTTGCTAGAATATTTAAGCTTCCTGAAACAACTAAATTCAAATACTAAATAATTAATTACCTTTGTATTAAGTGAATTTCATGAAGAAATAACAAAAGAACAGCAAACAGCAGCTCATTGAATTTAACTTTTGTTTCTTTTTGTGCCACACATGCATGTACTGTATTTTTTTTCAAAAAGTATTTGTTAAAAAATAAATTGTGTTTATATGATTTTTTTGTGCAAAAGACATCTAAAAATTGAGAGATCCGTCATTTGTTTGACCTCATGTATAAGCCATACATGTAGAAGGTCTAACTTAGAAACCTCCGTGCATTTAAAGGATTACCAAATGGGGCAGTTAGCATGTGGTAGGGTAGACCTCTCTAGCATCTTTATCCTCAAAAAAGAGCTTATCTGAACTGTGTGATGATGTCACTGCTGGAGCAGGTCTGAAATAACCAGACATCCCTGTAGTGGCTGTTTCCATGACAACACTGCCTCCTGGTTTAAATGGTGGATGGGGATTGTGTCTCAAATAATTATTTTGGTTAATTTGTACCCAATATATGAGAGAAGTGGGGGGGGGTGCATTGGTACTGACTTTAGGTGCAAAGTTATTTTATGATTATGGCAAATTGAGACATAAAAAGACTTAAATTATCCAAATTTTTGGAGGATTTGACTTCAGATAAACACAAATTGATCAACTTTAAGCTACATATTTATTTTGAAAACTTGGATTCATAGTGTAAATTTGCCTTTTTAAAAAGTTAAGACATAGTACATCTATAAAATTATACTGTAATAATCTGTTTAATATATGACTCCTAACTAAAAGTGTGCTTTTGCTCCTTCAGGTGTTTGAAAAAGAGACCGGGCCTAAACATGATGTTCATCGGAGCTGATAGCTGACACTGTAGAATGAGAGAGGATGGAACAGACAGACAACCCTGCTTCTGAGATCAACAACCCTAATGGGTTTGTCAACCGATTGTTCAATGTTTCTCTGGATGTGGAGAATGAGACCAGCAGTGTTTGTATTCAGGAGACGGGGTCGGGGCCTGTGGAGGTGCAAAAAGAGAACCAGGCTTTGCCTTCTCAGACCCCTGTCAAGGACAGACAGGAGGTTAACCGGAGGCCGCGTGCCACAGGGGGCATCTGGAGGATCTTAAATAGAAAGAAAGCTGTTTCAGAGCTGGAGAGGAGACCCCACTCCATGATTTTGCCTGGAGAGGCTTCCATCCCAAAACTCTCATTTGCGGACAAAGTCCGCTCTTTCAAGAAGCTAAAATCCCCTGCCGTGTTCAGAGGAAAGTCAGGGAAGTTGTCCACTGCCAAGTTCACCAGCTCCTTGGTGGATGAGGAGTCTTTTTGTGGTGACATTGGCACTCCTCAGCAGACCAGCAGGGGCACGCTAAGAAACAGAGGTAAGAGGCATTCATATGCTGGCTATACGGCAGATTTTGACTGCTCATTTGAAGATCTTGACCTGTCATCTCCAATAGATGGCCAGCAGCCCGCTCTTACAGGAGAGACAGTGACTCAGAATGGCTGTAAACCTTCTGAAAGAGTGGGTTATAGTAAAAGAAGCAATAACAGCTCAGCAAACTGCAACAAAATATCTTCAGTTTGTGAGGAGCCTAACATGAGGAATAGCCCAAGAACCCACCACAGTGGAGGAAGGAGACACAAAGATGTGTGGAGTTACCTTAGAAGGATTTCTCTCCTGGGCAAGACGAATCCCGTATATGCAGAAAGGAGCTTTGACTCTGAACTTCATTCCTTGGACAAAACCATGGACTCAGACTATGATCCTGTAGACTTTGAAAGTGTCAGAGACTTTCAACCACCGCTGCCAAAAAACTCAAACACTAAGGGACACTTTGGTGGTCTTTTCAAGTTTTTTAACAGTGTAGCAGAATCAGCCAGAAAATGGAGAACAACATCACGCTCCTTCTCTCCTCCAGAGGGAGAGAGGATGACCTCTCCACGTCCCCCACAATGCACATTGGACAACATTCACCATGTGTCTCTGACACTACACAATGAAGAACTCTCAAAATCCCTACCTACACCATCATCTCCACTGACCTCTAAAGCAATACACTCCAGTAACTTTGACAGTGAGTCTCCAGCACCTGTAACAAGTGGACAATCCCCTAAAGTTGTCCTGAAAGCCTTTAGAGCTTCCCCTGGATCTCAAGCTGTTAACGGCCTACAGAACTGTAATGTTACTGTCAAACCCACAAAAGACAAAGAGACAAACCCTAAATCCACAGCCTCTGTAGAGAATAATATTTCTGATTCAAGTCCAAACACGGAGGCTAAAGCTGGTGTTGAAAAGGATCAATTGAACTGCCTTTGTCAAGAGGAAAAGGCCGAGGGACAGAGAGGAAATGAGCAGGATTCCAAAGATGCTCCACTTGACTCCCACCAAGTACAGGAAGTGAATGTTCAGTCACAACAAGGTGATAAAGAGAGCACGACCAATAGTGTAACAGCATCAGATTCAACAGAAGAAATATTTAAGGTACGTGACTTAAAACAAAATGTTTGTAAAAAAAAAAAATCAGTTTACTAGAGAAGTTAGTAATTTATTCACAGAGCTACTGTTCTGTTTTTGTGTTTTTAGAGAATGACATGTAAAATGTATCACATTTTTATGCCATAACCACATTTTATTGCAGGCCTTTTCCACTTCATTAACATTCCCAGAGGCATGTGTCATGTAATTACTGCACAAATGCTCAAAAGATCATTTATGTAACAGCTTTAACCATGGCCATTCTTTTGCTTCTTAAAGTCATCAACAACAAATTACAATGTATATGCTATAAGAGCTGGTTTGGATACCAACTTTGCTATTGTCCTTTTGCCCCATCTGTTGGACAAAAGAGGATATAGTAAATGCAAAAGTACACAAACACCATTCTACAAGAGTTTGTCCTTTCCTGCTCACCCAGCTTTTTGTAGCCTGAAAGGAAACCCTACATTTCTCATAGAGCTTGCAGTGTGTGACTGCGGCAGCCCCGGAGGTCTGTGACGTCAGCGCTCCATGACAGCAGCCTTCCCCTTTTCACTCCAGTGGAAGAATTAGTCATCTCCCTTCTAGCCACCCCAGCGAGTCAGGACATGTTAGCCCTAGCTCCTGACTAAATGAGATATGACATCTCAATACTCAGCACACTTTCGTAGGGGTTTATTATGCAAAGGCAAGGGCTTTAGGAGCATTTGTTTTGAGAAGGGTGTTGACCTTCCATCCCACAATAGTTGTGCAGGGTTCTACATTGACATCTATTTTTAGAAACACTGCAAAATTTAACAAAGATGGGGTCAGATAGAAATGAAAAGGAACAAAATAGTCCAATAGAAATAGTATTTAAACAAAACAGTAAATAGCAAATGAAATAATGAAAAACAGTTTTAACTGGATGAAGATAGAATCTTTTTTCAAGATAAACTTGCACTTCAGTTCTTGAAAAATTTATTGTTTTAAAGAATCATTGTCAAAATGGTATATGTTACATTATTTGTTGTATATTAAGCATACAATTGTAATTGTAGTCCGTGTATCATATGTTACTATTACGGTACTTTTTTCATTTTAATCATTAAAAAAATTGTAATTTAATAATTTCTTAGTTTCAACTTTAGAGTTTAATGTGTTTTTAAATAACTAACAATTCTCTAGCAAATTCTTTTTTCCAAAGTCAGTTTTGTTAAAGAGACAGACACACACTGCATGGCGGCGCAGTTGGTAGCACTGTTTCCCTGCAGCAAAAGGTCACAGGTTTGATTCCTGGCTGTGGCCTTTGCGTGGAGTTTGCATTTATGGGTTTTCTCCACTTACTCAGTTCCCCCCCACAAACCACAACATGCCTGATAATTTAATTGTTGTAAATTGCTTTGGATTTAGGCGTACTCTTTAAACATAAGCACATGGTATACATGCTTGTTCTGAATACTGAAGGTCTTACAGGTTTAGTTTTTTATATGATAAAGATTCTGACTGCTGAACCCAATGTGAGTTTGCAGCTAGCAATTTAGGTAGAAACAAGGACTTCTTGAATCTACAGACCAAAAAATCTTAAATGTCCAGCATTACTTTGTTGACCTTCTACTGATGCATAAAATGGCATCCTCTCAGAAGATGATGCAATATATTTGTTTTGACCTTTCATCAAGAACTTATAATAATTAACATAATTATCAACTGTTACTGTAAATTGTTAATAATTAAAGTCACTGGTCTGTTGATTTTTAATTAAACTACCAGCAGACTTTGTTATTATTTTATGTGTTAAAATTGGATGCATAAACTCAGATTCTTTTACAATCAAATATGCGGTGGTGTATTTTTTCTAATCTACAGAGACGTTTTCCTAATTCCCCACACAAAAAATGCATTCTTGCACTTTTATTTTGGCCAAACTGCTGAGTATGTTTGCCAATCACAGCTGTGTGAGCAGATTGCCAGCCAGACAGGCTGCAGTGTACGACAGCCGGGTCCGGCCTTGCCCCAGTCTAGCACAGAGAGGACCTCTGTACCTCACAGGCGGCTGCTCCCCCATCCTCGCCCGGCCTCAGTCGTGCTGGACCTTCGGAGGATCCTTCCAGATCGAGAGCTCTACACCCATTATAGTGAGGTCGGCTCACTGCCCCGTTTGAGACGCAGGCCCGCGACCTCCATGCAGCATTCTCCAGGTCCGAGACGGATGGCAGCACGCTCCAGGCCCTGCTCCGTCATAGAGAGCAGTGTTACTAGAGAGATGCAGTCCGTGGAGCTGCACCGCAGAGTAAGATTTTAACAACACATGCATTCACACATTTAAAAAATGGATGTATTTATGTAAAATAAACAGAACTATAAATACAAGCACAAAAGTACTTTACTAAAGTAAATATATGCTATATAAATAGTACAGTTGTGACTGTCTTCCTGGTCAATAAGATGAAAATAGGATGGCCAAGTCTCACTAGTAGGCTCCACCAACTCACTGATAAAAATAGATCAGGCCCTTAATGAATCAAACACACACTCCAGACTTTGAAGGGCAGTCTAGTACTAACCCAGTATTTATATACTGCTGCACTGTTAGCTGCAACAATGCCTGCATGCTTCGCCTCATTCACAGGAGCCTGTATTTTTGAATGCTACTTTTCCCTCAACCAACTTACTTCTCTTTTCTCTTTCCCTCCATCTCACCCATTCTTTCATTCTCTTTCTCCCTCCCTTCTCTGTGGCCAATTTTCTGCCTCATCGCTCCCATAAGTTTTACCTCTCATTGCCCTAACTCAGTCAGTTCATTTTAACCTGAGAGAATGCCTGGTTGGCATGATGTATAGTCTCACATGGTTTGCTGCGGAGCACACACACTGGCCAGTGCACCAGAATAGAGTTGCTGGATGTGAAATACTTAAATTCGCTGCAAAAAAAGAGGACACGGCAGTAAGACTGTTTTTTTTTTTTTCTTTGAGGTGAAGGGCAGGAGGGTGCGTGTGTGTTCAACCTTGTGTATGTGAGCTGCAGCAGTAACCATGTTTGGATTAGAGGAGATGTTCTAACTATTCAGTACCCTTCAGGCCCTGTCTCGTCCCCCCGGAGTGTCACCACTAGAACCCCCACTCAGGGCATCTCTGCAGCGGTGTCGCTCCCTGCCACTTCCCCCCAGCACCCTCGCTGCCTTGGCTCTGCTCCTGCCTCAGTCAGGTATTACCGGATTTTTTTGATTTGCATAAATATGTTAATCATAGGCTGGTCTTTGCTTTTATTTAAAGTGTTCATCTGTTTTTCTGTGTGTGTGTGTCCGGCAGACATGGGTCAGTCGTCGTCATCAGTGCGTCTGCGGTCTGGTGGCTCCGGTAGCTGCAGAAGAAGGAGGCTGCTCAGACCTGGGTCAGAACCACTCCAGGTCAACATAGTGAGTCAGACACACCCCTTAAACCAACACACACATAAATACAGCTTTATGTGGTCATTGCATGTTACCGCAGTTTATATAACACATTCAAACATAACACACTGAGCTTATTTACTAGAAAAATATAAAAGTACTAAAAATACTAAAAAACTTTTTTGAGTGCTTTTCATCAGATAATGAAGGTTGTTTTTGTGAAATAATGTCATGCAACATTTTTGGACCATTCTGAGCCAGGCACCTATTTGATGTTTATTGTTAACTTTGACAACTGCATGTTTAGACAAGCTGACTTTTCAGCAAAAAGAGGAGACTTGTTCAATAATATCCTTATAAAGTTTCCAATGTTCTCTGAGAACTGTTTACAAGATCGTGTCTTTGTCAGCTGTGTAAAATTAGCTGCAGTGTATGTAGGAATAATGCTATGCAGGAAGTTAAACCAGGCATTCAGAGTCGATGCTTTGATGTGAAAGTGGCCTCTGGGGGGGGGACTCCAGTGGTAGGAGATGCACAATCTTTTTTCTGAAATATCCCTGACAGGGTAGAAAACATTTCCGTGTTCAGCTTCTGTATCTGCTGCACTTTATTACATAGATACTGCATTTGTTTCTGGATTATTTAATCAAGCTGCTACTTTACAATTTGTTTCTTATTCTACTTATGTAAAACTAAACATTTAAATGCATCAATTAAACCATGTCTTTTACCTTTTTATATTCATTTAATAGTATGAAATGTGTATAAATTGTAGAATATATATTTATAAACACACACACACACACACACACACACACACACATACATACCTACATATATATATATATATGTATATATATATTGTACACAGCATATGAGTCATTAAAGATGGCTCATTGTCATAAAAGTGATGCTGTCTGTTGAAATGATGAACTGTGAGCCCTTATTGTGGGTTTGTTGCTGGCATGTCTTCTGAGTAAACTGTGTCCTTGAGGAAATGAGACTGCTGCTTTTTGACTTTGATTAGAACTTTTTTTCCTCCCTGATCTAAATTGTATTTGTGAACCGCTGCACGTTGTTGCTATGACATTCGGCTGGCTCCCGTTCAGCTTCTTGCTTCTATCTTTAGGCAGCCTTTTTAAGCATGAGCTAAATAGGGAAAGCGTGTGGGTGAAAGAGAGAAAAAGGGGTGGGAGAGAAGGGAAGAGAGATGCTCCCTTTGTCATGGCCCTCCCCTTGGGGTTGGGAACATGGACGCATAACACTACAAAATTCTTGTGTGTCTGAATAGTGAGAGGACATAATTTGCAACTAAAATTGTGAGATTCAAATGAGATAAGATAAAGATACTGTGTATTTTTTACATATTACACATACACACACATATATATACTATATATATATATATATATATATATATATATATATATATATATACACTATGTATATATAGCGTGTGTGTGTATATACTATATATATAATATATATATATATACACACTAATTTTAAACTTAATATGGCATAATGATGAGAAACACTAGCAACAGTCATAAATGATGTTGCACCATTACATCAAGATGGTGTTATAACATGTCTGCCATGTGAGCAGATGGTTGAAAACTCACCTCGCAAGGCTGTTACGGTTGGATCCACTGTTTGTGATACAGTTTAGTGTTTGTTACAGTCTTCCTGTTATGATGACGACTGGAGACTTGAGGCCGCAGGCAGAGAGAAAGCATTCTCACTGCAGTGGATTAACCACTAATGCTGACGCCTCTCTTCTCCCTTTCATTTAAATGGATTTCTCCCCCAGTCGCTCTCTTCTCTTCCTTCATTTCTGCTCTGCTCTATACTCTCATCACTTTTTTCTTTCCCCTCTACGCGTCCCCACGTCAGTCCTGTCCCATTTTAAACTCACAGAAAAACTAGCTGTTAATTTTTATGCAGATGAGAGGTCGGATGGTTTCCTGTGTGTTACTAATACTGTGTTCAGAGCTCTGCTGTCAACTTGTCAAAAAAGGAGGGGGTTGTCTTATTAAGGACTTTACACATATTAAGAGTTTCTACATAAATCTTATATGATTAAGTTTGGGCCAACCTAAGACTTTTGTGATAGAAATCATATTATGCAATAGCATCTTTTTTATTATCCATGAATCAGCAGGCAGTGACTAGTTGGCCAAACAAGAAGGAAGGAATGATAAAAGGGAAAGTTCTGAGTTGAAGGCCTCATTATTTCCACCCAGCAGCAGCACTCATATGACTTAATTGTTAATTTAACAACATACACAAAAATTTTCTTCGGATGATACACTCTCTCCGCTACGCACTTAATACACTCCTGCACACTTCCCATGCTCTTATGTTGCATTCAGGATTAATCTGTCAGGATGTATGAGTCACTGCATTGACATCTTCATTATTTTGTGAGTAATGAAGAGCACCAGCTAGTGATATCTCTGCCAAACACACCATGTGTGCCATTTTACCCAAGGCTTTATTTTAGACAAACCATGGGAATAGGTGTACCTCAAAATAACTTTGTGCATGCACAGTTTGCACGCTGAACCACAGGTGACCCAGAATCCTTCATCGATGTTCATTCAGCATTGTTCACCTGCCAACGCGCCAACAGCTAACGCTGCTTCAGAGCACACGGTGAGCTCTGATTAATGGCAATGCCCCTGCCTGAATCCTAACCGGATGGTTGTGTCAGAGCGTCCCTAGGCTGTTTCTTCAGAAGAAAGGGATTTTGTGTGTCAGCTGTGTGCATGAATATGTTGTTTATGGTGAAGCGACTGCATTTATGCTGAGTGTGTTTTATGTGTATCAGGGGTAAGGAGATGGCCTTTCTCTTATATAACTTTTTAGAAGGATTTCATGGCTCCCTACAAAATCCTTTTCTACTTTTCAGATGGCTGCATGTTCCCTGGGACTGGAGGAGTTGTAGTCACTGGTGTTTCCTGTTTTACAGCATCTCCCCATTATACTCTGTATTTTGTCAGATCATGCGTGTCCAAACTTGTGTTCATCTCTCATCAGGGCCAGTATACTGTTCCATCACTCATGGAAAGAATGCTTTGTTGCAGAGACAGTAAGGACTTTTTAATTAAATGGTTATTGTAACAGGCAATAAATTCTACCATAAAACATTTTCAAACATAAACTAGCTGTATCATTTGGGAAAGTATTTTATGTCTGATTTTCCTTGATTGTCGGTGTCTTTCGTTTGTGTAACACACAGCTTTATTTTCATGGCCGTGTGACAGATTATTAGGGGCAAAGATATTCTTGGTTCTTAAGACAACATAGTCGGCATGTGATAGGTACTGTAATGTGATTCCTTACTGTCTGACAGCGTCGTCTTATAGTGGAAACCCCGCGGGCAAAATCTGCTGCAGTTGTCTTTTCACAGAAAATGTAGGCAATTTATATGTATGTAAAATTTCCTGTGACAAAAAAAAGCCTCTTTCCATTTATTCATGTTCCTTTTAAGATTTTTTTTCTTTTTACCAAGCTGTAATGGTCTACAGTATATATGACAAAGGTGGATGGCTAGCTGCTGTATTTAAATCCATTTTTCAGTGTTGGCTGTCTGCACCTTGAGCTGCATCTTTTTTTTTTTTACTTACTGCCTCATCTCCAGTGCACTGTGCACTTTGCATTCACATAAATTTCACAAGGACTTCATGCAACGGTTGATCCAATTCACAGCAGGTATTATATTGGAATGTGGTCATCTTTTTATTGGTGCTGGTTTTGATTATTATGTTTTCTGTGAAACTAGTCCTAATTTCTCAGTTTTTATATAAATAAGCTCAGTTACATGATTTCTTAAATATGCACGTCTTATATTCCCATTTATTTGATTTGGTACACTGTTTCCTCACATTAGTTGTAGGGCCTTTTGCCACATTTAATATTTGAGGTGATTTTAAATATATATTTTTAAAAAGTAACAATTTCAAACATTTGAAAAAACTTCATTTTGTTTCTGAGTCAAAAAATACAGGAAATGTGAGATGATTTTGGAAGGGTTGGTAACCACGAAACTAAGCTATAAGTTGGCATTTTGAGAAGGACAAAATTGCGAAATAATTGAAGAAGAATTTGGAATTAATTAAGAAATATGTAGGACACTTTGTTAGAGAAACATTTACAGTTTTGGCATACTCCCAACAAACTGCTTAAGTGTTTACATCCCTGCTGTATTTGCACAGTTTTTTATGCACAATTATATTGCACATCCCTCATTATAATAACCCTATTCAGTTTGATAGTTCTGACATAATAATAACCTTATCCAGTTTAATAGTTCTGTTATTTTATCTGAACATGACTTACATCCTGCTATATTTGCACAGTTTTTTATGCACAAATATATTGCACATCCCATTGTTTTACTAGTATCTATTCTATTCTAGTCTATATTCAAAATGTCATCAGTACTAATGTTTGTTTTCTCATAGACTTGTGTCTACTGGTCACCAACAGTCGGAGCTTTGTAAGGTTTTAATTCTCATAATGACAATACTAACAATCAAGTGGTCAATAGGTTATCATTTTTACACAGTCGGTCTGATTTTATGCACTACTCAGTTGTGTTTTTGTAGCTCTAACCCAGATCACTTTATCATGTCCTAAAATAATGAGACAGAAGTTAACTGCCTGTACAGTTTTCTCCTAGTTAGAGTGTATCCTGGAGGTCTCTGTGAACAATGGGCTGGATTTTTCTGGCAGCTGCCACTTCTCGTGTACATTACTTAGTTTAACTCTCTCCCTCTGACCTCCCTGCTGCTGTGCTTACACCGCATGTGGCATCAGAGAAAACCCTCCATCACTTACAAGTATTATGCAACCACCTTGCTTGTCTTCCTCATTCCTCCTCTTGCTGCACCTCCCTTTTTTTCTGACCTGAAAGCTCATCCCCTTCTTCCTTTTTCTCCTCAGATTAGGTTTTTTCCTCCACCACTGTTTTTTTTTTCCTATGTTCTCTCACCTTGCCTGTCCTCGCCTTATCCGTTCCTCCCTCCAGGCATGTGAAAACACCTGCCTCCTGCAACCTGGTGTGTGTGTGTACAAATGCAAGTTTATGTGTTCAGCCTTGCATTTGTGCAATCATACATTTTAGGGGAGCTTGTTAGTGAATATCATAGAACAGCACGCTATCAGATAAACCCTGTGAAGTCTTTGATGAGAGGAACTGACCTGCTGACAAATTGTTAGATGTTCAGAAAAACAAAACGCCAAACCAGTTTTCACCTAAGTAAAAATTCACTCAAGAGTGTTGAGTTGAATATTTCTTTCTGCTTTATTTTTGGCTCAAAGAAGTGTGAATATTAAATTATTGCACTAACCTCTCCCTGTCAGAGGACAGGTGAAGCTTTTATAACCATGAGTTGCACATCCGTGGCATTTACTTTTGTGAACGTGACAGTTGATTGGAGTGTGTGAGTGGGCTTTCATCGCCAAGCACTTCCCTCTCAGATGATGTAAGCAGCCCTGCAATAAATGTGACAGTAAATTCTAAACATGGAGTATTTTATTCCTGATGAGCCATAGTACAAACAGTCAAAGACATCAGGAAGGAGAGGAAGGCACAAGTCTTTGTTTGCCTCCCAATGTTTTGGGCCGCAGGTGGCAGACAGGGCTCTGATGAATGGTGACACTAGTGAGCACGCTCACGCTCCAAACACTCACAGCCAGCACAACAGAATGATAGTAAAGCGGTGCTGATTTAGGCAACCAACCAGATCATAGCATAGTTCATTTGAGTGCATCTCACTTGCCACAGCTGGGGTTTCAAATGATCTGTTTGCTTTATTTTAGAACACAGTGTTGCTGATTCTGAGGAGAAACAAATCAAATACGGGACCTTATTTTCAGCTCTGTGCCTCAGTGTTGCCTTTTTGTTGCAGTTTGTGAAATGCTATAGCGCTGTGTTTGGGAGGCTTGTTTCAGCAGGAGCATTTTTCTCCCCTGTGGGGAATTTCAAACTGGTTATTTAATACTCATATTCTTCAGATCCTTCAAAGAAGACGCTTTGTACCTCTAAGTTAATACATTTAAAAGAAAAAAGACTATCTATTATTCATTTCTAAAATATGTTTAATATGTTAGAAAATTAACTTTTTTTATTAATAATAAACTATAGCTGCAGCCAGTTTGTTTACAGCAAATAGTGATGGTTTGACTAAGTACTTCTTGTATAAATGGGATTTCTTTTTCAGACCCAGAATGTGAGTGTTTTACTGCATTTCTTCATATTCATTTTTTTTATTTTTGTACTGATATCAAGTAAAACAGTACTCTTCATCAAAGAAAATACATTGAGGTGTGTTAAATTACAATCTCCATCTAATGTAATTTTTTTTTCTGTTAAGATACTTTATAAAATAAGTTCATAGAGTTCATCTTCATTCACCTACAGTTACAGCAATCCACTAAGTTATGCAGTCCCTCTGGGGGCTGATGAAAGAACACAGTTGCAGGGTAGTTTCATCTTGTTCTACAGTCTGCAGAACACACAGATATTGCACTAATTTTTCATTAAAAAATAATTCATTTTTTGCTGGCCCTATAGCTATAACATGAATACTGAAACCAATTTGCCTAAGAATGTTGGGATGTCTCGTGTTGTACAGTATTTAGCCATGATTTCTTCACCCTACTTGGCTTGTGCTCCTTGATTTGATCCTACTCATCTTCTTAACTTTCTTCTTGTGCTGACCCACTGACTCGACTTAAGACCTAGAACCAAATGTAGCTGAACGAATAAACAGCTGATAGCTGAACAATGGTGACAAAGATGCATTCAGGAAAAGTCCAGCGATTTATTTTTGGGACGCTTTGTGGCTTGAAGGCCTGGGAGGAAGCAGGAAGTCAGTGTGGTTGCCGTGGGGATGGGAGGAGAAGAAAAGAATTGGAGCAGACTTCAGGGGAAATGGGTGTGGTGGGCTTTGCCTCCCATTAGTGAAATACCTACTGACCGCAAACAGATTCATTTGCAAGCACTGAAAAATTCTTGTTTTATTCAGGGAAAGAATTTCTAAATATGTAGCTACTTAGCTAAAGGCCAGTGGGTTCAGCAGTGACTTCACAGAAGGTTTACACTCATAGCTAAAGATAAAATCAAAGAGCTGACCGCAGTCAGAAAAACAATCATTATTACCATTGTAATCTTTTAGTTAGAAATCACCCAGCTAATTTGATTTCTAAACCATCTGATTGTATGAAGAATGGACTTCCAACAGTGACCAAGTGAACTGTGCTGGGTTGAGTTGTATTAGAAAAGGACTTAATGTGCAGCTGTAAAGGCAGATATATTTCACTGGTAAAACACTCCACAAAAACTTTGTATTAATGTAGCATGAGGAGAACATGATGATTCAACAGATCAAGGATGGTGGAGGCAACTGGTGAAGGCAACAGTAGAATCTGGAAGAAAATCTGAGGAACAGAAGACTGATTAGTATGAAAAACAGGCAAGGTGTTGAGCAAATGAAAAACAGGTATGTAAGGAAAAAAATAATGGCATATGATAGATGGACTAAACTACGTAACTCAACTCTATAAAATTACAATCCTAAACTTCAGAAGCAATAATACCTGAGATTGTTTTGTGTTCACTTAATAAAAGAACGTAGAAAAACCTTATTAAAACTACAAAATTAAACACCAACATTGTGACATTCAGTAGAGCAACAGCTGGTCTTGTCTATATTGCAGCAAACAAATAGGCAAACTTCTTGCTGAAACACCACAAAGATGCTATTGAATATTCTAAGTGGACATTGCCCTCAGGCAGAAATTGGAAATTAGTGCTGCATGTCAGTGTTTCTCAACCCCCTTTATTTTGCCTTGAAACGCCCACACTTCAACAAGCTGGCATGTCTTTGTTTTAATTAACCATGTACGTAAAATCCACCTTAAGCTTGCATACACTTTGTCCAGAAATCATTACACCTGAGATACCATGTGTAATGATTTCTGACTGCTTTTTAGGATCTCTTGATTTTTTTTATTTTTTATTGATTTTTACAAAAGGAAGACTAAAAAAGATACAAAGCATTAAATGGCTCCATATGATTAAGCCATTCTCTTATTCTGACTGAATGTGGGCATCTCCTGGAAATATTCTTATTTTACCAACTTGAAGCAAACTAGTCTTCACAGCCATAATTATCTACTGTACATGCTGTTAGCTGGAATTGTAGAGGTCCATTATTTATTATAGTATGAAATATTTCCTAATATGTAATGTACTTTAGAAGTACTTTCATATTCATTGCCTGCAAATCATTTGACATGCCAAAGTCACTGAACTGTTGTACTGTTGTAACTCTTCATACTGACAGTTTTAAAATCTTACATTTTATTCCAATTGGCTCACAAAGAGCATATTTAAAGTGTGTGCTGGTATTATTGTAGAGGGTGAATGTTCCTACAATGTATCCTGGTTTAATTAAAAGATAGTTGTTAATGCAGCATTTAAAAAAAAAAAAAATGTTTCCACCCTTAAATTTTTAAAAACACAGCCAGCTCTTTGTGGCCCTTTGTTATCTGTTAACAGCCACTATAGAAACTCAATGACAACCTTTTATTTAGGAGCAGGACTCCAAACTTACATTTGTGATATTGATTAATAGGATTCTGTGGGATGCTTGAGCTCTGGAGAGAGTCCAGTTTGGTGACATTTGGTCAGCCTCTGTTTGCACAATGCTAACTTCCCCCTGTGGCTTAATTTGACCAATTTGTACTGCATCAGCTCTCTCATAAGGAAAAGATGTTACGGTCAAGTGAGGACATAGCAGCTGCTACCATAGACTAAGTTCAGGGTTTATTTTCAAGGGTAAAGGCCGATTCACACAGCAGGATTTTTAAATTCTCAGCCGATTTTAAATCATAAGAGACCACACACGTGGCAAGAAATTTTTCTTTAAAAATCGCGGACATTGACTGTTCTGATCTACAGTGTGTGTTGTGATCACACACAAACTGATTTCACACACAAATATTCCCAGATCAGATGTGTAATCTCGCAGAACTTCATGAGATCAAACGTGACTTTGGAGTAAACAAACATGGCAGCATTTTTTTTTACCGGTATTATAAACAATGCACTTGTGACAGTTTTTTGCTGTCAGGTATAACTAAGAATGCGAGCAGCTGTTTTGATGTGAGAATCCTTTTACACCGCGCAGCTTGTGTCTGTCAACTCGCTCTCTGATTGGCTACACATCAAATTCCACAAGCAGCTTCTCGGGTAACACCTGACATGCTGCGATGTCGGGTCAAGACAATCAACATATTTGATTTCCCAGATTTATGGCTTTCTGAGTGGACTAGAGCACTCTTAACCAACCGCACAGAGGAATATCTGATAAGATTATCTTTAGAGATCAGGCGTGTCTAAAACATTGTCTGAAGAAGAGAATCGGGGTAAATATTGGGTTAAAAATCCTGCCATGGAAACCGGCCTTTAGGCTACTGTATGTCAGTTTAGTGTGGTGGCCTCATTAATAGACATCATATTAGGGATTAAAATAATATAGACAACCAATAATTAAACTCTCTTTTCCTAATCAACATTATACTGTTAATTGGTTGTAATGCCTTATGAGTATAATTAGACTAGTAAAGGGAAATGAAATTGAAACAATGTTAGGTTTATTGTGTCAATTTTTAAAACTCAAACATGAATAAAAACAAACACAAAAAGCTTCCAAGTAAAGCTCACATTATTCAAATCACACCTAATAACAAATCTTATCAGTAATTGAAGTCATATTAAGCAGCTGTTTGTTCTGAACACAGTTTACATTCACAAAGTTGAATTTAACAGAAGATTCTCTGCTGGTGGGAGAAATTCTGCCATTTATACCAACTCTTTCTCTCTTCTGTATATGTATGAGTATATTAGCGTTGGTGTCTGAGCAGATTTAGACTTTCAGATGTGACCTTTGTTGTCTAAATGTCAGGGAGATTGGAGAGGGAGCCCACAGAGGTAGGACAGGCTTATGTAATCTGCTCACTGAGTCTCACGCACATGCACACAGGCACAAGCACAGATGAGGGAGGAGGGAAAAAAAGCATGTTTGAGGACGGTTGTCATATCTTAGCTGTGATGCACTGTATTGCTCTCTGCTTTCTGAAAGCCTGGCTTTCAGGAGCCATAGCTTTTATCAGAATGTATGTGCAGAAAGTGCCTCGGAAATAATTTATGACTTTAAAAATACTGATATATTGCACTCCTTTGGTGTTATTCTTTTGAACTTCTTCTGAGGTCTTTTTTTATCTTTTCCAAAGCTCTCAGGTGAATTTGAAGAGTACACTCTTGTGTATCTGTGTGTTGGATGGTTAACTAGGTGATGGCTGGTTTGGGTGCGTGATGATGAAATTTTACTTTCAATATTCCCTTTCAAGCATTCCTTCTTGACCATCTTGTGCTCTTTTCATACTCCTCAAACAGTTATAGCACCAGAGCAACTGGACAAGGGCTACAGCCTGGAATCCGCTCATGTGTTATACAATGTTCACTTTAAGTATCACAGTGATGTTGTGCATGCCAAAACGTACATCAGATGGGAACTGGGGCTATTTTGTCCTTTCACTCACACCTCTGAGCCTTAAAGAGGCCCTGCACAGAAAATGTTGTGAATACCAAACACACTCCTTTTTTAGGTTTGAAAGGCAGCCCTGAAATGTTGCTTGGAAACAGACATCAGCTCTTCTCTGCATGGATTCTCAGCTTTAATGGTTGATTCCAACAGCACTGTCTTTATGTGAGGGGGGTGTCAAAACATCCAGTGAAAGTTCTCAGAACTCCCCTAAAGCATAATCCGCTTTGCCAGGATTCATCAATATGCTTGGAAAGTTCCAGTCATACTGCTGCCCAAAGATATCAACCCACAACTGTACATGTACATGTTGGCTCTGAGTGTAAAAAAAAAACAAGCTATGATGGCATTAACTGTAATCTTTGAGCAGGAATGAACAGCTGCAGGAATGATCAGAGGAGTTCCTAATCAGATTTTCATTATTCATTCCTGTCGTGAAGCTGCGCTCCTGGTATCTGATTTTGTTTCTTAGTGTGTACGAGATTCAGGAAATAGTCACTAAGAGTTGTTTTGTAAAATATGTATCATAATAACTTTTTGTGTCAAGGGTATTTTATGATGCCTCATGGAATGGATCATTTTTATTTGAAAGTCTAATGTAGAATTCAATCCTTCTTACAAAGACAACAAAAAGTTTGAACTTTAAAAAATGTTATCGCAAAAAGAACACTTTGAATTTCACACAACTTGTTAAAAATCTCATAAATTATGCTGCTGGTTGTCAACAAGTCACAGACATGAGGGGATTTATCAAACATCATTCCACAAATAAAGATATTAGGGAATTTAAAATTTTGCAAAAATGTGAAATCGTTCAACAACAAGGCAGCACATCATGAAGAAAAGAAAACAAAAAAAACTTGATGTTGCAGTAGATTTTTTGGCACAAATTAAAAGATACATCTGACTGATTTCTGTTTTTATATCTATTTAAAAAACACATATTAAATACAAAGTTATCTCTGGTGTCTAGATAAAAGCAAACAGGTGTGCTTTAAAAGTGCCATAGGGAGTTTGGTAAACAATGTAGCTTAAAATGTTTTTTTTCATGCCTCTTAACATTGTTCTAACATAGTATAGCTATAAATATATTATGGCGATTAAAAAACCCCAAAAGAAATCAATAAAGTGGTTCCTTCGCAGTTCTCTAAAAACCTCAGCCAATCATACGTTTCGGAACAAAAGCAAGTATTTAACAATCTGACTGTCTGTCTCGCTGAAGCGCCTCACTTCCGCATTCCATTAATGCGTGCTCGTGCATTTTAAAGCAGAACATCCCGGAAGTGAGAGAAGTACAGAAACGGCCAGCTGTTAGAGCTTCAATTTTAGGAAAAAATACCAGAGTCCCAAAAAGAAAAACACCTTTTAAGCTAACAGAAAACAAAAAACGTTTGGACGTAGAAAGAGGAAAAACCTGGGGGAACGTTTCAATGGCTCGTCTTTGGCTCTCTATTGTTACTGTGGCAATGCACGGTCTCCTGTCCGGAGGAGGCACGGCATAAGGATTATACCCAACGGGAGGGGTGAGAGCTCTGAGACATGTTTGTGTAAAATAACTAGCTATACCTAGTTTGTTTGAAGATTCCTCAGTGAACCTTTAAATCCTGTTACATGCAGTTCAGTTCCATCTAGGTAAACTCAATCATCACTGCATTTAAATCTCTCCAAGTTGAAAGTCTAATTTCTCAACTTCAGCATTTGATTTTTTGTTTTTCTTTTAAAAGCATCTTATAAATTTACCATATTCTAAACTTTCAGCTGTAAATGAATTTACTTTTGTTGTCTTTCAGAATCTTTATTGATATAAAGTCTGACATCACAGCTCTTTGAGAAATTGAGATATATCAAATTGTGTCCTGTTGTGCATTTGCACTTACAGCATCTTTACAGCTTTTCTCCCCTGAACAGCTCCTCATGTGCAGTGAATTTCACCAGGTTGAGTAGGGAGTCGGGACATATTATGAGGTTGGCCCCATCAGTGTAGTAGTGACTGGAGAAGCAGATAATCTAGGGAGAAAAAAACTCACACTGTCATCAAGTGAAACTCTCAAATCAAGCATGTTATACTAGACATAGGATGCCCTTTCTTTACAAGTTGACTCAATTTCCTGAAATCCTAATAAAATGTGTGGCATGCTTTGTTTGAAATACAATGGAATTACAGTACAAAAGTCCTCTCATATAGCCTCTCTTTTTCAAGGTGTTTTCCTTTGTAGCTGATTTTAGACAGTAATGGGAGAAACTTGACTCCACTGCTTCTCTCTCTTTCAATAAGAAGGTGGGGGGATATGTACTAAAAAGAACTTTGTTTAGGCTTCACAGCAGTAATATTGCTCATTTTATGTTTGTCAGCAAAAAACTGCCAGTATACATAAAGAATCATTGTCTCTACTGGTTGGGGAGGGTGAGAATACAGGACAGAGAAACACAAATAATGAGACAGTGTGCCTTGGATACCTGATATAGGAAGAAAAAAGCCCAGTTAATAAAAACAGTAATATATTATGAACATATAGAGAGCAAAGAAAGCAAAATGAAAAGAACTGCTTGGTCCATCGTTAAACAACCCAAATTGTTATTTTCTCTAAAACTGTATTTCTGTAGGCAGTTAATAGTCATTTATTGAGGTTTCTATGTTGTTTGTTATTTTAGGATCCTCTGAAACACTGAGATTTGTGAGTTTAAGATTGCATTTAAATACACTCAGAAATTTTTATGGGTGAGTTTTTGTTATGAAAATAAGGAATTAAAATTTGGCCTCAAATCTGAGGCCATTGTTCTTGACCTGAAAAAGGTGGATTGCCAACTCCGGGTCAGGAGAGAGGTCCTGCCTCAAGTGGAGGAGTTCAAGTATCTCGGGGTCTTGTTCACGAGTGAGGGAAGGAGGGAGCGGGAGATCGACAGGCGGATTGGGGCAGCATCTGCAGTGATGCGGACGCTGAACCGATCAGTTGTGGTGAAGAGGGAGCTGAGCCAGAAAGCAAGGCTCTCGATTTACCGGTCGGTCTACGTCCCAATCCTCACCTATGGTCATGAGCTTTGGGTAATGACCGAAAGAACGAGATCGCGGATACATGCGGCTGAAATGAGTTTCCTCCGCAGGGTGGCCGGGCTCAGCCTTAAGGATAGGGTGAGGAGCTCGGACATTCGGGAGAGACTCGGAGTAGAGCCGCTGCTCCTCCATATCGAAAGGAGCCAGTTGAGGTGGTTCGGGCATCTGGTAAGGATGCCTCCTGGACGCCTCCCTCGGAAGGTGTTCTGGGCATGTCCTGCCAGCAGGAGGCCCCCAGGTCAACCCAGGACAAGCTGGAGGAAATACATCTTCAGTTTGGCCTGGGAACGCCTGAGTGTCCCAGCTGAGGAGCTGGTGGACTTGGTCGGGGAGAAGATGGCCTGGGCTGCCCGACTTGGAATGCTGCCCCCCCGACCCGGATAAGCGGAAGAAGGCGAGGCGAGGATATGAAAACCTTTAGCCGTCACAAAGGTGGTTAACTATAGAAGCTAACGCTACAAACCCAGTCATATTGCAGTCTCTATTACACTCACAGCTCTCCTCTTCTGTTTTTAAGTATGAACACCACCACTGTGGCGTTGTTATTGAAAATATGGGTTCAGTTCCGTTGCTGTTCCTGCTTTCAATCACTCTCCACTAAATCCCCTTTAATTGGCAATCAATTAACTTCATCCTTGATGGATAATGCGTTTTCTATATGGGCCCAATTGGGAGTGAGGTGCATCAGGGATTTATTCATAGATGGGGTATTAGCCTCTTTTCAAAAGTTAAGCCTGATTTATACTTCTGCGTCAGGACGGACTGACGCAACGCCATTATGCGTCGACGCAAGCTCTCTACGACATGCTCACAGAGGCTGACGGAGACGGGCCCAAAATTCTAAGTATGCGTCGAAAGCGACGGACAACGCATGCCTGTGATTGGTCGGCTCAACACCCCGTGATCATTTCCGGCTTGATGCTGGTATTAACAGAGTAGTAATAGTAGAATCTCAGGGAAGTAGATATGGATCAGCTCGAGAAACGTCTGGCAGACGAAGTACGAACATTTATATAATCCATCACTGTCCCTAAAGGGTTCAACAAGAGCTACATATTTGCTTGTCGTTTGCCTCGTCCTCACTGAACGGACGGACATTCAACAGACGCCGCTGTCTCCTTGCTCCTGTTTAATTCTTTTTAACAACATTGTTTGTTCCTCGATATCAATCTGTTCAAACTCAATCAAAATTCGCTCTCTGTCGGCCATTACTGAGCTGAAATAAACAAACTTTGGTCGACCGTAATTGCTTCACAACACTGACGGAGAAGTAAAAATCAAAAACGTCTCCATCAATACGTATGCGTGTGAGCACAAATGTGCTGTCGGAGAAGTACAAATTAGGCTTAAGTGAGCACATTTTCTTTGCTAAGGAGACATTTCTAAGATATCTTCAAGTGTGAAGCTTTGTCTGGCTTTATCTCCTGATTCTGATATTGATGGCTTTATGGTTGTTCTCCCCTCTTTTAAAGGAGCTGTACATTTAGATCAGACTCTTCGGGAGCTTATAGAATGATGTGGGAAGCTTACTTAGAAATGGAAATCTCAGAAAATTTTGGGGAGGAGGCTCTACGCAGAGTGCACAAATCCTCTATCTGTGCCAAATACAGTTTTATTCAATGTAAGGTTCTACATTGTGCTCACTATACCACAAAAAATCTGGCAAAAATGTTCAAGAATGCATCACCATGCTGTGATCATTGCTATCAAGCCCCTGCTAACTGTATTCACATGTTTTGGCAATGCCCACATGTGTCAAATACTGGCAAGATTTCCACCCCCCACTCTATCTACAGGGCTGCACGTGCGATGAAAAAAACTGTCTGTGGGATACACTATTTTTAGATGTAGCACTTGTGCGACATTAGGGTTTCCTCAACACGTAATTGATCGCGGCGCACCGCCACGGCTAAATAAAAGCCGCCACACCTTCAGAATGATGTTTAAATATATATAAATATAAATATATATATATATATATATATATATATTTCACATTCTTTACATTGTTTTAACACATATATATATATATATATATATATATATATATATATATATATATATATATATATATATATATATATATATATATATGTTAAAACAATGTAAAGAATGTGAAATATATAAAGCCTATACAGTGAGTGCAGAATTATAAGGCAAATAAGTATTTTGACCACATCATCCTCTTTATGCATGTTGTCTTACTCCAAGCTGTATAGGTTCGAAAGCCTACTACCAATTAAGCATATCAGGTGATGTGCGTCTCTGTAATGAGAAGGGGTGTGGTGTAATGACATCAACACCCTATATCAGGTGTGCATAATTATTAGGCAACTTCCTTTCCTTTGGCAAAATGGGTCAAAAGAAGGACTTGACAGGCTCAGAAAAGTCAAAAATGGTGAGATATCTTGCAGAGGGATGCAGTACACTTAAAATTGCAAAGCTTCTGAAGCGTGATCATCGAACAATCAAGCATTTCATTCAAAATAGTCAACAGGAAGCGTGTGGAAAAACCAAGGCGCAAAATAACTGCCCATGAACTGAGAAGAGTCAAGCGTGCAGCTGCCAAGATGCCACTTGCCACCAGTTTGGCCATATTTCAGAGCTGCAACATCACTGGAGTGCCCAAAAGCACAAGGTGTGCAATACTCAGAGACATGGCCAAGGTAAGAAAGGCTGAAAGACAACCACCACTGAACAAGACACACAAGCTGAAACGTCAGGACTGGGCCAAGAAATATCTCAAGACTGATTTTTCTAAGGTTTTATGGACTGATGAAATGAGAGTGAGTCTTGATGGGCCAGATGGATGGGCCCGTGGCTGGATTGGTAAAGGGCAGAGAGCTCCAGTCCAACTCAGACGCCAGCAAGGTGGAGGTGGTGTACTCGTTTGGGCTGGTATCATCAAAGATGAGCTTGTGGGGCCTTTTCAGGTTGAGGATGGAGTCAAGCTCAACTCCCAGTCCTACTGCCAGTTTCTGGAAGACACCTTCTTCAAGCAGTGGTACAGGAAGAAGTCTGCATCCTTCAAGAAAAACATGATTTTCATGCAGGACAATGCTCCATCACACGGGTCCAAGTACTCCACAGCGTGGCTGGCGAGAAAGGGTATAAAAGAAGGAAAACTAATGACATGGCCTCCTTGTTCACCTGATCTGAACCCCATTGAGAACCTGTGGTCCATCATCAAATGTGAGATTTACAAAGAGGGAAAACAGTACACCTCTCTGAACAGTGTCTGGGAGGCTGTCGTTGCTGCTGCACGCAATGTTGATGGTGAACAGATCAAAACACTGACAGAATCCATGGATGGCAGGCTTTTGAGTGTCCTTGCAAAGAAAGGTGGCTATATTGGTCACTGATTTGTTTTTGTTTTGTTTTTGAATGTCAGAAAAGTATATTTCTGAATGTGGAGATGTCACATTGGTTTCACTGGTAAAAATAAATAATTGAAATGGGTATATATTTGTTTTTGTTAAGTTGCCTAATAATTATGCACACCTGATATAGGGTGTTGATGTCATTAGACCACACCCCTTCTCATTACAGAGATGCACATCACCTAATATGCTTAAAGCGGCAATCTAGAGCATGTTTCTCTGTATCAAAGTTTTCTAAATGTTTTAAATGATATTTCAGGTCTAAACTATGATCTATGGGTTGAGTTCCACAACATCTGTCATTCTGATGAAGACCCTCCTTCCTCCTAGAGACCCCTTTCCATTATTTCTTGCCGCCGACATTTTTTAGCCAATGAAATTCAAATGTCTGCATTCTCTCAACATGCATGCGCATCGACCAAACCTGTACCAGTAGGGGGCGCTGTCGTACAGGACGCTCCGTGTGTTTCTCTGTTTGCGTCTCAGCCTCACGGCTCATTTCTACTAAAAACCTACCCATTCTCCAGCTAAAGATGGATTTGTTTTTATTTTTAAATCTTTCACCTCACAGAATGGCAAGGCTTGACAGGGTTACACGTTTATTTTGGTCAGAAAGTTCATCCAGGGCCGAGTCAAGTTCAGCTTCAGAGTCCAGCAGCAGCTCTCTGCTAACAGAGCTAATATCAGAAGAAGCAGGGACAGAGTGGGCTCATCAGACCCTCGTAGTGTTGGAATAAGAGTTGTGAACTGTGAGTGATTAAACCCTACACATTGAGCTGTACAGTTCATGCCCGCAACGTATATGCGTCGTGTGCACGCGCGCACACGCGACCGAACGCGCGTGTCGAGATGTTTTGAGGAGGAGCCTTTGGATGCTAGATTCAAAAACTGCTCTCTTGATGAAATCCTCCAGATTGCTGCTTTAATTGGTAGTAAGCTTTCGAGCCTATACAGCTTCTAGTAAGACAACATGCATAAAGAGGATGATGTGGTCAAAATACTCATTTGCCTAATAATTCTGCACTCCCTGTATTTGCGCATTTTTATGGATTAAAGTTCTGCTTTGTGGCGGGTCTGGCAATGGACTTCCGTCTCTTCCACCAAGGCCAGTGCCACCATAGATATCATATATTGCTAGATACCCTATCTGGGAGTCGACAGCGTCCCTACATGGCCATCTTACTACAGTAAGCTGACGTTCTGCTGTCTATGGTAGCAGAAGGAAAGTGAGTGATCAGCTTAATTAAAAATACTCTTACGTAACTCAATGAAAAATGAATGGGTTTACAAACGTTTTACTTTCTTATAAACCTTATTATGTATAGGCTTGAGATAGGATATTTTGACAATTTATGAGTTTCCTGACCATTATCAGAATATTTCACAGCCACGTCTCACATGTTTATAATAAAGCAAACCTTCTGAAAATTGGTTAAAAATGTAGCAAGTTAGAGGTATTTAATAGTTCATGCACCATTGACACCAATGTTATGAAGGGGCAGCTGTCCAAAGAAAGATGGCCGCCGCGTAGGGACGTCAGGGTCCATTGACGAACAGCGCGGGTAAGATATCTAGCCTTTATATATAATATCTATGAGTGCCACCCCTTTGGCCCCGCCCCTTCCAGTACTTTATTGAAGTGCCGAAAAAGATCAAATCAGATAAATCAACAACCACACATAACTATATATGCGTACAAAATATAATATTGTCCATGGCTTTTTCTAAAACTCAAACAGTATGCACAGTAAAACAAATTGCACGCATTTCTCAACACACTCAAACTTTGAACAAATCTACACTAATTTGAATGAATAAATGTTCTTTCTGAAATTACACTGACAAATAAAACATATTTGAAGATATTTCTTGTTATTGTGTTTGCATCATAAGCACTTTGTCAGTGTGTTAAAAATTAATGTCTTCAAAATTCCATAGTGGTTCATGAAAAAGTTGTTTTATAAACCTTTACACTTCTGTCAATTTTGTATTGCTGTTATTTACATATAATTTTGTGACTGTTTACAAGCATAAATATTGCCAATAGCAGCAAAAAGTAAATGTTCCACATTTGTACAGTTCTCTTAAGTCATGGACTACAAAACACTTTTTACAGTCAATCACATGCTGATGGCAGTAAGCTACATTAGCTACAGAAGCAAGAAGACCATACACAGGAGCCACCAGACTCTCTGACCACCACCAGCAGGCTATGTGGGGGAAGTCTCACAATGACAAAGTGACCCAGCTGGAACCGACAAAGCGAATGCTTTACTTACTGGGCTACTCCCCAAAACTGTTCATCCATGGGTCAAACCCTAAAGGAACTTCCTGATATTTCTGTGTAAATAACCCTGTAATGCAAAATTGATAAAAAGCTTTAATATAATAATGTGAACTGCTGCAATATTCTGGAGATTTAGAGCTGTTTTAAAAAGCAGCTAGTTCATACCATACTGATTACCATGTTATGCACATTTGACAGAAAGTATAAAAGTTTATAAAACATGTTACATGAATTTTTTCAAGTCAAAATCTCTGCAAAAATGGGCTATTTGAACTGTTTTAAAACATCAGCAAGACACTTCAGCCTTTTCAGCTTTTGGACTACCTGTTATTTTAGCAGTCCTGTCAAACATAAACACTGTTTCTCCAAACAGGCCATTCAGGAAGCTATCTATAATTAATTGTAATAATTTATTACTTTCACAAAGAATTGCACTTCAAAATGGCTGAAAATTACTGTAAGAAGATACTATTGTGTAGCAATTGCTACTCTTTCATTGTGTTCATACACTGATTATTTTTAAGAACAAGAATGAAGTTAAACATATAAGGCAAGACAGTGACACTGGATCCTGTGAATCTCAATCTAGAAACATGTTAACCTGTTATGAACGACTATTATAATAATAATAGTTTTGCTTCCTATCAGTTAGTGTGATGTCTTAACAGGTAGACTGCTAAATAAAACACTGTTTAAAGGTAAAGAATCCTGAGTGTTATGGGTTTTTGGTGCAGTTAGAAAAGAGATGTTGCACATTATATGATGTACCACACTGGCTGATTGAAATGTTGCCACAGATAAATTTGGATTAAAGTCTGACATCATGCCAATACAATCGTCAGATGATGATCTCTTGGAGGGACGTGCATCCATTGCTTTACATTTATTCTCACTGAGCCCTTAATGATAAGTCATAAATCACCACAGCTCCACCGTGATATTTTTAGATGGGTGGGAAATGAATGAGGTTATGATTGTGGTCTCAGTGGTCGATGTAGTCAGAAAAGGGGGCTGGTCGTGCCCCTCCCCCGGCTGTAGGTGATGTCTGAAGCCGGTAGTCCAGCAGCAGAGGACCGCCTCTCAGGCTCACAGCACATCTCCCTGCTCCCCTCTCACCGGAAGGCTGCTCGGCAGCTGCGAACAGCCTGCGCACAGCCCCTCTCTTGTTCGTTTTGAGAATCTATTGGCCTGACTGCCGCTCTGTGTGCGGGAAGAGGCGAAAAACACCGGCAGGTGTTGACTAGCGGGGCCAAATCGCGGTGCAGACTGATGACGATGATGATGGTGAGGATGATGCATCTCTTCCCGTGACTTTATGAATTGCTGTTGTGAAGAAACGTAGGGACATCTCTCGCCTTTTTTTTTTCGCCTTGGTTTCCTGGCCATCGGTTTTGGTGGATTTCTCGGGTGCTTTTTGAAGCTACGCGTCTAGACGTGGGATCTAAAAACAAGCCGTAACAGAGAGCACATCTCAGCATCGGCCCGCAGCGCTGCGCCATGGCCTTGGATGTCCAGACGTGCGCGGTGTTTACGGTGATCGCGGTTCTGGTGCTTGTGAACGTGCTGTTGATGTTCATCCTCGGTACTCGTTAATGGATCTGCGCTTGGGGCCCGGTTCGCAGCGCACTACGCTCTCGTACAGGAGAGGAGAGAAAAGCAGTGCGCGTTGGTCGAGAGCGGGGACACCCGGCGCTCCATCACGGCTACGCGTTGCAATGAATGATGTTGGTACAACCTAATGTATTTCTGTTTCCCCCTCCCCAATCCTCCGTTATGTCTTGTGTCCTCTCACCGTTTGTGGTAGCAAGTGTTGTCTGGTGGTGGCTGTAGCTGTGCGGGTACTGCTCTGTGATGCTCTTCCCTTTTCTGTGGTAGCTGGAGATTCCTATTCCTCCTACAGCCATAAACATATTCCTCCAACGTCGATCTCCTTCACCCCCGTGTTATAATATTGTGGATTATGAGTAATTGTTATTTTTAATCTGTAATATTTTGGGTTTTATGGAAAAATGAATCATATTTATTTTAAATCTCATCCTACTGCTGCGTCAGGACTTGGTTTTTTTTTCTGTTATGAGCCACTGTAGCCACATTCACAATATGGCAGCTAATAGCTGTGCAGTGATCTCTGTGCAGAAGTTAATGTGATATTTGTAGCAAATAGCATTGCAAGTGAGGGGCCTGCGCTGCTCTTTATAGACCCAGGAGGATCATTGTGATCTCAGCTGAACACTAACCGACAGCAAACAGAACTAGGCCTAATAAAGGAGGGCCTCCATCACTCCAGGTTTCCCCCATTTTAGATTCTGCTAAACTCAGCTCCCATTTCATAGCCCCTAATATTCCCACCTCTATAGTTTGCAGTCTCCATGTGGCACTCATTTGTATACAAGTAATTATTTTTATTATTAGGGATGTGTAATTATGCAATAATATTTATTTTAGACATTGTGTCTTTTAAGTGAAAAGGCGTGTCAGACCCCTCCAAAAAAACATATTTCCTGTTCTTGCAGCTTAATGTGTAATAAAAGGATCAGAGGCAGGTGTTATGAATGTTGTATGAATCTCAGAAATAGATATGCTAAAAGCCTGTCCCAGAGCCATCCATGACAGTCCTATTTATAGAGATAGACAGGCTGGGATTTAAAAAAAAGATACTGTATGTGCTCTCTCACACTCAAAGCTAAGTGCTCTGTCTTTTCTGTGTAGTTAAGTGGTAAATCCTGTATGTATAGAAAGTAAGTTTTGGTATCACAGATACCTCCATCACATGCCATAACATGTGGATTGGTGTCTGTAAACATTCATATATATCAATATTATTGTCACAATATCATAGTGTGCACTGCAGTAGTTGTGGCTAATAACACAGTCCTCCTTACAGATGTGTGTTCACATGTTAATATGTCAGGTAGAGTGAGAGAAATAGTCTTCTGTGTGTTATCATCTTTAAATCTGAGTCCTCCACGCATCGCAAGCGATCACACATCTGTAATTCCTCCAGGGCAGGTACCTTCTAATAGAGTTCTGTTGTAAACCGTGCAGGCAGACGTGTCAATGTGCAGATGGTGAATGTATGTGAGTGAGACAACAGCGATGTGTGTGAGGGTGTGTGTTTCTCACCGGTTCTGAGGAGAGCATCTTTGATTGGCTCCCAGATTCGGGGTATAAGTGTATTACATAAGAGGGCTGGCAGACACAGGGAGGACAGACCGCGAGACTCACTCGGTGCGTCGGAAAGAGAAACCTCTCTTTCTGGAATACAGCGTCTTGTTACTTGACAATCTCAGGCTGAAGCTCATGCGGAAGACCGTCACCTCGACAACTTCCAAACAGGATTCAATTATCATGGTTGTATGATCTGGACTTCTCCATGAATACACTCTCTGATCAGTTACATGCCACAAACATGGTAAGGCTGACTTAAGGTGTGTGTGTGTATGTGTGTGTTTGCTTTGCGATGCTATAGGTGCTTTGGTGCAGCTGTGCTGTGGCTATAGAGACAGGAGGATGTTGGAATGCAGTGGAACTGCCAGTGCAGTGAATGCTGATGTGTTGCACTGCAAAGATGATACAAGCAAGTGAATCAGCTTTCTATTCTTACATATTTATTTCAGCCTCCAACTTTATGCTTGAAGGTAAAACTAAGCATTGTCATATATATATATATATATAAATATGCTCTGTGATGGCTTCCTCTGCATTTATTTGCATTGACCCAAGTACAGCTTTGCAGTTTAAAGACTGATTTTAAGCACTCATATCTTGTTGTAACTGCAGTGTAACTACAATAGTTTGAGCTGGTGGACAAACAGGTAATTTTGATGAGAAAGAGCTCTCTGTGCTTGATGTGTGCCTTTTGATCAAGCTAGGTATGAGGGTGTTCTAAAGGAGGATTGGGGGAGATTGATTATGTAATGCTTTTAATTTATTCAGACATGTGAAAGGAAAAGGAGATGCGATCTATTTGAGAGGACAGAACAGATCTCAATTGGGAGATGAAGGAATGAAGCAAAGGTGAGAACATTGATGGCTGTGAATGCTCTATTATGTTTTTGTATATTTTCTGTGCTACAGTTGATTGATATGGACTAGAGAGACAGGGCCTGTTGTGAATTGGGGTAAAAATGAAGTGGAGAAAAGAAGGCGCAAGAAGCAAACACTGACCATTTCAAAGTACCATTTTGCATAAGTTGTTTGGTTTGTTTCAGACAAAGGTCCTGGGATCACATGGTAGCAACAGTAAACCTAAACTCATTTAACTTCCACTAGTTTTGTCCCTATTTTATGTTTTTTTAAAGGTTAATTAAGTAAAATTCCCTTTCCAACCATTGTTTTTAAAATGTTTTTCAGCATCATTGATTGGTCTTGTTTCCATGACAGCATGACACATGTTTTTGCAGTAATCCTCCCCTACTACTGTACAGAGACACAATCTGCAGCTTTTGTTACCCTTAGCTCTAATTCCAAAGTGATACTTAATAAAATACAGATTGCTCTAAGGCTTGCATGCAGAGATCACCTACCTTTGCAGTTAAATGCAACAGGTTTGTCGATGTGAGACTGCGCAGTAACACAGCACTCTTTGTGGTTGCTCACACACGCCCAAATTTGGAAATATTCTAGTGCATCCTGAAGTGTCCTTGCCTCATCCCATCTTCTTGTCAATACCAGTGAAGCATCCTCATCTGTCACCATGACAACGGCTGTCCCTTCCCTTCTGAACATGGACGACCCTCCTCGTGTTCACTCCTCTGCCCTGATTGGCTGTTAGCCCTCTGTAGCTGTCTCAGTGAGGCATCGTGGAAACTGGCTTGTGTACAGGTTGGAGGGCCATTGTAAGCCGCTGAGTCTGAGAGCTTAGATACTCGCAGGGCATCGGGATGAGCACAAGCAAACACACACATGCACACAATCTGCTGCTTCTCATAGAGATTCTTAAAAACAGAGATTTGTGAGGTTTTGTCAATTTTTGTAAGAAATAAATGTGATATTATAAAAGGACAAACAGCTTTGTTGTGAAAATAATACAATGAATGCAGAGACCTAAATAGAAAGAAAACAGTTAATTTCATTCCCATCCATGTGACATCCTTGTCGCCAGGCTTTTGATAACTCCTTACCTAGAGCTTAAGCATCGCCTGTCAGGCTCAGTTAGCCCTGGCTGCTCTGCCCACAGCCAGAGGGAATGAATGCATGGTTAGCTCTGGACTGCAGAATGCATAAGAACACTGCTGTGGGGAGAACAGTTTTAGGAAATATGCCACAGATGCACAGACAAAGTTAATGCATACAAAAATAAAAGTGTGACCACTCATGTGTATATGTATTCATGAGTTTCGTAGCTGTCAGGGCTACAAGATAGGTCGTCAGCGTGATGGATGGCGAAGCCGTAGATTGATGATGTCAGAATCGGGTCTGTCTCTGGAACATTGTCTGCTGTCTCGTGTTCTTTAATGAGAACAACCTTTAGCTCCTCCAAGTCCCTAAAGAATACTCATCACCCTACTGGCTTCAGTTTCCTTATTCTGTCTCCACCTGAGTCATGCAGATCACAAAGTTCTCAGTTTGAATGTGTTCACACAGCTGTACAGTGTAAATGTTTATTTGCAATGCTCTGAAATGTCCTCGTTATTTATTCATGATTTCGTGATCGATAGATTAGATCTGATGAGTCATCCGTCCATGTTTGGTTGAAGACTGCTCTGCAGATACGACAACAAGCAGCCCTAGTTAGTGCATAAAGGAAGAGACGTTATCCCTTCACATTTGTTTGCTTCACAGCGTTTAGATTACATTATCACTTGTAATTATTATAATGTCATAATGAGCCAATTACATCTCTATGTAGAGACTGGTACTGTGCCTCTGAACACTCTGCTGTTTTTCCATTAATGGTTCTGCCTTTTTGTGTTATTTGTTTTGTTGTGCTCTGGACTGTGTTGGCTGTTGTGTTGTTCTATTTGCATTGCAGGCCCTAAACTGCCAATGGGCTCTGGCTTTGAGGGTGTGTATTTGCATCAATTAGTAGTCTGAGTGGGTTTAACAACAAGGATTCACACACATGGAAGCCAAAATGGGAGCATGTTACTGTAATAAAATGAGTTTCAAATTGATAATTGTCTACATCATGTTAACTGTTCACTCCTGTTTCAATGTCGTCTGTCGTGACCTAATTTAATCAGAATAAAACAAAGGAAATACCCTGTCTCTCCCCCAATTTTCCTCAGTTGATAAGTGGAGGTTCGGTTGTCAATGCCGAGGCAGTATGGGACCATGTGACCATGGCGGATCGAGAGCTGGCGTTTAAGGCCGGCGATGTCATCAAGGTGCTGGATGCCTCCAACAAAGACTGGTGGTGGGGCCAGATAGATGAAGAGGAAGGATGGTTCCCTGCCAGCTTTGTACGGGTGAGTTAGATGCAGTCATGTTTGGCCAACAACCATAAACACAAGAGACCCTCTCACACATGTACTGTAGAAGTGTTGGCACACACACTAGAAGGCAAAATCGAAAATAAATAAGTACACATTTATATGCATAAACACCGTACACTCAAATCCAACATGCTTCTGTATTGGATTTTCATAAATAATAAAACAAAGATACTAATTACTACCTCCTTTAAGCTTGCATCTCCTTCACAGCTTATGTCTTTGATAAAATTAATTTTACTAATAAAAGACTGGAATATTACATGCATGCATATTTGTTTACTTTACCTGGATTTTGTTTTATTTGTACCTTTGCTTAATGTTGGACCTTGACTTTAAAGATTTTCCACCTTACAGCCACAACATTAGGATCACTTACAGTTAAAGTGAGTAACAGTTTATAATGTTCTGGTGGGAGAACATTTATAAAATCCTGCTCTTCATGTGGACATCGCCCACCTTAAAGTTTCCAATAATAAGTAAAATGTCCTAAGTACCCATCGTTGTTCCTCCACCAGAATATTTTAAATTCCCCCTCAGATGCAAAGTGGCATCTTAAGAGTACGGTACATATTTTTAAGCTTAAAACATACATGAGGGCCTGCTCTCTAAGCTAGTATCTCACTAGGCTGTGACTGCTAGGGATACATTTGCAGTGGAGTTTTAAAAATGTCTCAAAACATGCTAGAAGGCTCTCAATTTTGTTTTGTGAGTCACAAGGCCTTGCTCTTGTTTTTATGGAATTATACCCATGTGGAATTATGCCCATGTTAAAAAAAAATTCATCAACAAATTCCCACAAAGTCATTGATTCAATTCAGACATCTGGAAACCATTTGGAACTCTTTTTAATTTCGCTTACATGAGTCAAAAAGTGTGAGACATTTGGAGGGATTGGCAACCAAATTAAAAATAAAATGAGTGTAAATATCGAACAAATTTGGATATAATTGGGACACTTTGTAAAGAAAAATTAGCCAGACATTTGAAATGACAGTTGCATAAGTGGTGCAAATTGTGTGCAATAACATCATGCTCCACAGACCCTGGCTATATATCCAAATTATAGCAAAAGTGTTACACGTATGAATACACAAATATTAAATAGGTGTTTCTAATGTTATGGCTGATAAAGTGTATATTAAATGTTTGGCACAATAATCTGGTTTTCAGATGTCTCTGCTGAAGGTGTAAAGTTTCTCTGAACTCATTTAAAAAGAGACAGTGATTTACAAGTTGGATCTTTTTTGTGACAATGGCAATTTAAAATTAGTTTTTTACATAAATTAGTAAAGGACTCATATTCAAAAAGTCATTATGGCACAGAAATTGAGCTTTGAATTGCAAATGCATATTCCTATATTATGAATGATTCAGTGATTTAAGATGATTATTTTTTATAATTTAGATATCCCTTGTCTGACAAATTTTTACTCTAAGGAGGATAATTTGATATGTTTGTAAATGTATGAAGGGATTGTTGAACTTCATCTAGGAGATTTTTGCAGCCTTGCTGTAGGTGGAACTCTCCCACAGTAACACCCTCCCCTACCAACCTCCAGACACTTCTCATGGCCATTCCCACCTGTCCACCCTTCCATATTCACTCTTGAGAGGGCAGCGCAGACAGGCTGACTGACTGTCCACCAAAAAGTATCTTTCTGTTCTTTCATTCTCTCTCTCCAAGGTGGAACCCCACCCTCCTCAGCCCCAAACAAAACAGGTTTTCTATATCAACCCCATAGCAACTCCACGGTTCCAAAACACCACGTCAAAGGTGCGTTTTCCCCAGCTTCATCTACCCATCCAGCCTGCCCGCTCACCCGCCCCCGCTCTGGTCTGTCCACGCAACGTACCCTCGACATTACCAAACATTAATGTGCCCATGACGTTCTCACATCATTCCTCAAAGGGGTCGATAGGGAGGCGCAACAGAGGAGTCAAAAGTAAAGACTGTGACTCTTACAGAAAAAATTCTACAAATCAAAGAATTTCATAATGATTATCTTTAATGCCAATGAATATCTTTGTTACAAATATGGATAATACAGTACTTTATTTACTATTGACTCTGATGATTTTTCAGTCGTAATGCTGCACTACCAGTTCTCGTCTGCAGTTAGTGCTCAAACCACCTGTCACTCTGCTTGTCTGTGGCGCTACATTTCCCATCTTGTGTTTGGCATTCTACCCGTTGGTTCTTTGATGTTCTTATGGCAAACTGTGTGTCATCAGGTGTGGTCTGCTGGGCATCTGAAACCACACTCACTTCTTTGAGCAAAAGTGGAACAAGCTTTAAATGTGGATCAGTGTGTGTAAGGGCGTGCATGATCCTGTGAGGAATTTATGGTGTGTATGCGTGTAATAGAGGAATTTTAAGTCACACACAGAGTAGAGGTTTAGAATTAAACAAAATATTCCGATTTTTAGAAAGAAGCTTTTTATTTTCTGGAACGTTGTTGTAAATATGATTCTCATCTTTCTGACATTTCAAACTAGAATAGAATAAAATGGTCTTTATTGTCCCTCAGTGGGGAAATTCAGGTGCTCCAGCCACAAAGTGACAAGCAAGTCAAAACATACAGATTCACACAAAGGGGAAAAACATTTGAAAAATTGAAAACGAAAATGAGAGACTGTAAAATTTATTTACAACATAAAACATAATAAAGTAATAATGGCATAAAAATAACATTAAAAACTATAACAAAATACTGTGCAATAATTAAATGGCATATTCTGACTGGATTTTCTCAATGAACCTGTAAGTTAGAGTGATTTGTACATGTAATCTGAGTGTGTGTGTGTGTGTGTGTGTGTGTGTGTGTGTGTGTGTGTGTGTGTGTGTGTGTGTGTGTGTGTGTGTGTGTGTGTGTGTGTGTGTGTGTGTGTGCAGATTCGTGATCATGCTGAGGACTGACTGATCCACGTTTTGGGAATATTGTGATGCTAACACAAATGATTGTGATTCTATACGAATCTGTTCACCAAACCCTTTTTTTTTTTTTTTATTTATGCACACAATGCTTAAGAGGGCACATTTTTCATCGAGTGGCTTTGTGTGTGGGTGTGTTTGAATGTATTTGTCCTCAGCTGTGGGTGAACCAGGAGGACGGTGGAATAGAAACGGCCGAGGGGACCAGCGAAGTGCAGAACGGGCACCTGGATCCGACCAATGACTGCCTGTGTCTGGGCTCACCCCTCCAAAACCGGGACCAGATGAGGGCCAACGTCATCAACGAGATCATGAGCACAGAGAGACACTACATTAAACACCTCAAGGACATCTGTGAGGTAATAAACATGTACACACACAGAGTATCCTGAACTGGACCTTATTATGTTTGATAGACAAACTAAGAAAAATGAGACACGTGAAAGATTTTTTCATTTTATTGAGAATTTGTAACACTCCCACGTTCACACTTTTATTCCAGGCATATTTTTTCCTCTGGATTGAAAAACAACCCAGAGATAACACTCTATCTTTCACATACTCAGTATGAGTTCTACACAATAGTTTTAGCAGTTTATATTGAACTAATATGTGTATGATTAATTATGTTAAAGCATAAAGATAAAAATTTGCTCTTGATGCATGATGCTACAACCCCATCATGCCATTAGTAGTGTGCTAGCAAGGTGTGATCTTCTAGTGCTTAGACACAACACACCCTCAAACTCTATGAGAGAGTAAATAAAACCAAGATCAGTAGAAATGTTAAAGCAGTCACCAGTGTCCCAATTGCCATGAAAACCATAAACCTCCATCACTTACTGTCCAACTGCACTCAGGCAGGCAGAAACGCACAATGAAAAACGTTCCTGAACCAGAAGTGGTCAGTCAGAGCTGAAATATACTGAGAACCTGTTGGAGTTTGGGGGTGAAAACTCTGCACTCTGTGGGGGTTTGAGAAAAAAACTGTCATAAATAAATAAATAAGATACACACTGGGTAAAATGAAACACAGAATGCCTACATTTTGACATGTAGCTTCAAAGCTGTGGGAGACGAAGCAACTCAGAATTCATCCAGCGATCCATCCATTTTCTTTAACCGCTTCGTCCTCCACTGGGGGTCGCGGGGAGCTGGTGCCTAACTCCAACATCATGGCGCGAGAGGCAGGGGACACCTTGGACAGGCCGCCAGTCCATCACAGGGTCACACACAGACAATCAACCATTCACACACCCACTCACATCTAGGGACAGTATAGAGATGCCACTAGACCTAATGTGCATGTTTTGATCTTTGGGAACTAGCCAGAGAACCCAGAGAAAACTTACGCACGCATGGGGAGAACATGCAAACTTCATGCAGAGAGGCCCTAGAGCCAAGACATGAATCCACGACTTCCTTGCTGCAAAGCAAACAGTGCAACTCAGAATTTTGCAATAAAAATAGAAGATTTACAACAGACTTATAATAACTGTGCTTCAGTGCTTATGCATTGGCACCCTAAATATGGTTCTAAACAAGTTTTTATGTGTACAGCACTTTGGCCAACATCTGTTATTATTAAATGTGCTCATAAATACATTTACCTTGACTTGACATATAATACCGAACAGCAAAAGAGAATTTTAAATGTAGGATAATTGATGATGTTACATTATACTGTTGTTTCCATCTCTACCATCTCTTTATTCTGTAAGAGCAGTGATACAGGCTCACCAGAACACAAGTTAGTTCAGCTTTGATTGTTTCCAAAGTGCCAGCAGCAGCTGTATGAGTGCACAGAAGTCGAATCAAAACAGATGAAACAGATAAATACACCACTTTGACTTTGGGTGGTTTCTCATGCACATTTTTTGCTTATCTAATCATCTGTTCTAATCCTCTGTATGCCCTTTGTTTGTACTGTGAATGAAGCGTAATGTTTAAAAATAGTTGCCATAAAGCATACATTTCACCTCCTCACCTTTACAATTCTTACTAATAGAATCACGCTGCATTCTGCTTCACCAGGTGCTGGAAAGAAATGTTTGTGAAGTTTTAGGAATTCTTAGGTTTAAAACAATGTCTGCAAAAGTAAGTTGCTTTAAGAAAATCATGAAAAATAGCATCTAATAAATGTAAAATATCACTGATTATTATTGGTATTACTTGAATATCTTGATATTTTCTTGATTTGTAGGAGTTTCATGATTGGTTATCTACAAGCAGCCATGTCACAATTCCCTGTGGACGATCATGAATGTGAAAAAGGTGAAATTCTTCTGAAACGCATTGTCTTTGAAAGCTGTTTTTGTGTCATTGCAGGGTTACTTACGCCAATGTAGGAAGCGCGTGGACATGTTTAACGACGACCAGCTGAAGGTCATTTTTGGAAACATTGAGGACATTTACCGCTTCCAGATGGGTTTTGTTAGGGACCTGGAGAAACAGTACAACACAGAGGAACCACATCTCTCTGAAATTGGGCCATGCTTTTTAGAACACGTGAGTATTTTAAAATCACTTTGGATGTACTTATAGGAAGTGGGGATTAAAAAATGACCTAAAGCCTACTGTTCATCCAGCAGCAGCTATAACTGCTAATAATTTTGTCAGGGTTTTAATCTCAAGATCTGAACTAAATTAAATCTTGCAATAACATCTAGGTTTTGGAGATAATTAAAGGAAGAGCAGACAGGTTAAGACAAGTGATGAATATGCCATGATCCTGATGAATAATATTCATATGAACAGTTTTTTAAAAATCCTTATCATTTATCTGTATAGATTGCTTTTCTAATCAATCATTTTACTCATTATTCTGTCTGATCACATTGTTTCTCCTTCACCCTACAGCAAGATGGGTTTTGGATCTACTCAGAATACTGCAACAACCACTTGGATGCCTGCATGGAGCTGAGTAAACTGATGAGGGACGGCAGGTACCAGCACTTTTTCGAGGCTTGTCGCCTCCTCCAGCAAATGATCGACATCGCCATCGATGGGTTCTTGCTCACGCCAGTTCAGAAAATCTGCAAATATCCTCTCCAGTTGGCTGAGCTTCTTAAATATACCGCACAGGAGCACAGGTACTGTCTGCATTGGTCAAGATGACGTTTAATCTGTAATTTCTGCTGCTGTATTTATAGTCATTTGTTTGTTTAAAAGGAAGCTGTTAGTGATGCATCACTGTCCTCCAGATGCATTGTGCTGCAATGCAGCTCTTGCAGGTGTTGGGGTTTATTCTTCTACTGTGGCAATTATCCATGCATGAAGTGAGACAAATGTTGTTTTACATGGTTTAACTAGTTTATTCATGTTGTAGAAAATAATGAAAGTTCTAACCAGAAAAATAATTTGCACTGTAGTTCATTTTATTTTCATGTTAGTATAAAATAAGGCGTGAATTCAACAAAAGAGTACAGATAAAATATAAATTATAGATTATGTTAACTTCTGCACATGTGCTCTCCTGCACAAAAGCACACGTGAGCATCCAGTTGTGCAGACTCACACGTGTGAGCACAGCAAAAAATGGTGCAAGTAATTCAGTGTGTCTCTGCCAGCTCCAGGTCATTCACAAACCAAGCATTCTCAGCCAAAGAGGAACAGGTGCCAGCTCTGCCAGAAAGGCCTGCCAGATCTCAGTGTTTCACTGTTAGAGAGCTGTGGAGAATCTGCCAGATATAGGCCTGTCTCACTTATACACACAACACTGTGACACACACACACACACACACACACACACACGTTATCTTCCAAAGTGAGGATTGGATCCACGGCACATCTAAGCCAGAGGGATAAATCCAGCTCAGTTAGCATTGATGCTGTCAGACTTAACTGTGAATAAAGAAATGCCTGATTAAAATTAAATAGCTGTGTGCTAATTTGACTGTATTTCAATGGGATTACTTCAGTTACTTGAGTTTATTACCATTGCCTTTAAAAGGCTGCTCCGTGTCATTCACTAAAGCAGCGTTATATGTCTTTGAGTGGCCGGACTCCAAGGCTATAACTTCACCCTAATACTGTGAAGTAATTACATATACATTGTGTCTGTAGTGACTATCGATACGTGGCAGCAGCCCTGGCTGTAATGCGGAACGTCACTCAACAAATCAACGAGAGGAAGAGGAGGTTGGAGAACATCGACAAGATCGCCCAGTGGCAAGCTTCAGTTCTTGACTGGGAGGTATGTTCACTGTGAAAGAATTAGTGCTTAATCCTCATCATACTCATCTAATTATTTTTATTTGAAAACTCTAAAGAACATCTTCTCAATGTTTAGACTTTCAAACATCTTGGTTAACTTGTAGCATATTGTCAAGCACCAACAAAAAATCAAACGTACAAAGAGCAATCAGATTCACCTTATCCCATCATGCAAATGTAGAGCCTTTTTTGTTTTGCCCTGTTGTTGATAAAAGTGTTTTACCTTGTTCTTTATCTCCAGCCACAACAATGTGTTGGAGAAATTGCTGCATTGTAGCAAAGGAAGTAGATGTAATATTCTCAGAGAAACATGCATTTTATTTGAGATCATAAAGTCAGCGTGGGGAGTGAAAATACATTTTTCTAATGCTTGCCTTATTTGATCCTGTTGTGGATGATTTTATCTTAACATCAATATATCATTATAATCATCCAGCATGGGGGAAAATGTCTATAAAGATAAGTGATAGTTGTTTTTGTGGTTCTGTAAGTTCACCACTGACAGGTACCAAGTTTTATTTTTCCTCCTTTAAATTGATTTAATATCATATTCCTCACAGATTAATGATTATAATCTTAGATTAAAGACATAGCTCTTTGAGAGTTTATCTTTCTAATTCTTTATACCTAATATGGTCCTCAAATAATTCTGAGTGCATTATGATTAATTTCCTAAACGTCTAAAAGGTCCTTCAGAGCCTCAAAAAAAAAAAAAACATTACATAACTGTTTCCAGAGGCTGAGGACGTCCTGCTATAATGAGTAAATTGACTCTAACTGTACCAAGTACAAGTGTCCTTTGAATTTGTTAAGTCTTATCTGTGTTTGTGTCTAGGGAGATGATATCTTAGACAGGAGCTCGGAGCTTATCTACACTGGGGAGTTGTCATGGATCTATCAACCGTATGGACGCAGCCAGCAGCGAGTCTTCTTCCTCTTTGATCACCAGCTGGTACTCTGTAAGAAGGTAAGCTCTTTCTTTTGCTCTTTTTTTCTCTGCCTTTTATTTCTAGAGTTTGTTGGGTTAGCACAAATAAATCCTCAGCTTGTGTTCCTGAAAGTTGTTGTATCACATGGCTGGTAAAAGTGATGCTTGAAGACAGTGTGACTTCATACAACATCAGTAAGGAGTTGAAAATAGATTACATAATGCTGAATGAGACACACCAGTCCTCTGGGAAGACGCATTCAAAATCTTCAGCGCATTTCACAAAATGGAGCTGTGGTAGTTTGGGCTCTAATGCACTTGGGCTGTTATCCTTCCTGTCAAACGAATGTTTGTGCTTGGCTGAACTCAACGCATGCACTGAGATAGAGACACAAATGCAGACAGACACTTAGACACAAAAATGCACAGAGGCCATATAACGACATTAACACACACACACACACACACTGACACACACGGAGCAACTAAGAAAGAACTAAGAAAAGGCAAGTAAACAGTAAACAGTAAAGTAAAAAGGCATGTTGCCTTTCTCTTTTTATGCTTTCAATTTCACTGTTATACATCTTTGACGTTAGAAATTAACTGGTTTTCCTAGATCTTTGTTTGTTCTTATTCACAGTCTGGAGTCAGCAACAAAATGTTCTAAATGATAAATTCCAGTATTTTTTCTGCTCTTGCATATCCAGTATCCTATACAGTAGTACATGTGTATGGGCTCGTTCCAGCCCTAAGGCTATAGTACTGTAAGAGCACGTTCTTTTCATTTCCTTCTCATCAACACAGGAAATAGTGATTTAAAGACCTTCTTCTATCTCTTTACCTTCTATTCATGGGGTAAAGAGACAGGTTGCAAATAGGTTTTATGCAATTATTATGTGTGATTATCTAAATCCTGAAAATTACCATCCCAAATTAGAAAAGGCATGGAAAAAAGAAACAGACATTTATATTTCCTTCTGTTTTTTTTTTTAACNNTTTTTTACTTTGTACAACCAAACCAAAGGCATGCCAGGTTTGGTCTTATTATCTTTGTCAAATGATGTATTTTGTGTGGCATACAGAGCGTGTCAACATTGTTTTATCTGCTAGCTAAAAGAGCAAAGCAATTATGTTTAGTGCATCTGTATGGTTTGTGTCTTATTATCTAATCTATCGTTTTCACTATGCACTAATTTACTTTCTGTTTTTGGAAGAATTGTCTGATGCTTCCATGGAAATTAATACAACTATAATTTGTTAATTAGTAAGTAATTTAACACTATAGCTATATTGATAATTGATTTGCATGTTCTAAAACAAACTCAGTGTACACAGTACACTCTCTGACAAGAAACAGAAGGAATAGTTTGATTTGGGTGTAATTTTCTGCACATGTAGACCAGTGAAGGGTATGTAAATGATTTGTTTTGCAAGGAGCTGACACATCTAAAATTGTCACTAGAAGGTATAAGTGCAAGTGGTGACATCACCAGTGTAGTGATAGTGTTACCAGGTGGAGTGTCCAACAGTCAGTGAAAACAGTGAGTGAAGGTCGCCAGATACAGGGAGTGTCTCTGAGACTCATTACACTTCATTAACAGCCCTTGATGGAGTTTGACTGGAGACGCATTGTGGATTCACATGAGGCCAGGTGGTGGTGGTGTGTAAATATTAGGCACAGGAATCATACATATGTCCCAGTTGTCTATGGTTGCAACCACTTGATGGCACCCACACACATAATGAAAGTTCAGATCTCCAAAGACAGACCACACCAAGGGAAGATGGTTTTATCATGCGCCACGCATTATAGAACTGTTATGTCTGAGCCTGTCATCATAGTATCAGACTCTTTACAATGCTCAGTCTTGAAAACAGCATACCGTAACTCAGCAGCTGACATCAGTTAGACTGTGATGGGCCACGTTGTAAAAACCAAGAAGAGTCACAGGTATTCTTGGAAAAAAATAGGGCTTTTTATTTTCCCCCCAAAATAATATTTAAAAATCTTCAGCTCCTAAAAGAGGTCAAAACTACAAAACTAAACTGAAGTTTAAAAAAAAAATTCTAGTTAACAAGCTCACTAACTGAACAGAACAAAACTGACGTAACAAACAAAGAAAATACCTAGGTTTATATCATGGCTGCTCAGACTATTTTGACACAGTAGGAGGTAACAAAACAAATAGACAAATACCAGCTACAAATTATACAACATACTGTTAGCTTGTTAACAAAATGAAATGTACTACTCAAAAAAAATCAAATGTCACAGGCTAATGTTAAAAAACCTATAAAAAATGCAAAAAGTAACTGGACAAAAATAATCCTCATTTTCTCCACCTTAGCAGCAGGTTTTGGTGTGACCCAGTTAACTCCTCTGGTACTTCGCTGCTCTGAGCCCTCAGCACAATCTTTTGTCTGACCAAACTCTCCCAGGCAGCATGTAAAGAATGAAACCCCCAGCACTTGCCTCAAACACAACAAATGGATTGTTGCAGAGTTATCAGACACACTAATCAAGAGAGACAAACAAGGTGCTTTTACAGGATTCCATCAAAACAAACAAATCCAGGGAAGGAGTTTGTGGATTTATGCCCCTGATGTGTTTTCCTACCCATGATGTCATGATTTTACATGTGGCTCGTTAACTGGCGACCTTCATCTGGTGGTGAAACCATGTCCCACAGGACAAAAAACACACTGTCCTCCAACCAGTTACATCACCATGGCTTCTAGAGCTTAGCCTCATACAAATACGACGCAGCGGTTTTCTGGTCTGTTCTCAGACACAGCAGGAAAGACGCAGTGGCAATACTAAAATCGCTTTTTAATTCCACATTTTGTGTAGCTATCATGAAACCCTCAATCAAACAGTCAGATGGAAATGCTCCTTACCTAATTGTTTTCTCACAACTTTTAATCAAGATGTAGACACAAGTAAATTAACACACTTTATCAATCTGTGATCTCAGCCAAGTTCATTAACACAGAGTCTGTGAGGCTTGCTTTAACAATGAACAGTTTCTTGTGCTTCACCTCCCTCATGGTGACATTATTTACCATCCAGATTGATAATACAGGTAGCTGTCCATATCTTTGAAAACTTTCACCCTGGCAGTATTTGGTGAGGAATTCTAGATACACACAGATATATGCAAACTGGAGCTCTGCAAAATAAGTCACCACTTTCAGGGATTTAACTACAGCTGCCATAGCAGAATATGGATCACAAGTCCCCAAAACTTGTAGGTCGTCTTTATATATTTGTTTTCTTCTATGCATGGCTGATCAAAGTATTTTATACAACTCCTGTATGACTTGGTTCTGCATTGAATTGCCACTTATATCCAGTTTTGAGAAGAAACCACTCCCTTCTGACAAGGGGCTAACATGCCTGTCCTGCCTACTGTATTATGCCAGTGATCTGATATTGCATCCATTCCAATCCAATATTATGACCATTCAGCACATGTAGTTAGGTTTTTCCACATATGTGTAGCATTTTTTCATCAGTAAGTATGTAAATATTTGGTGTTTTATCAAACAAAAGTCAATTGGTTGACCTGAATCTGGACCTAAACTGATTTGGATTTGTTGTTGTGTTCAGCACTTTAAAATGACTGGTTTTGTTTTAATAAATAAACTGAATCAAATTGAAGAATTGTGTGAAGGTTTTCAGTTATTGATTAGAGAAATCTAAATAGTTTTAGGAAAATGGAGTGGACGATTAAAACATTTTTTTAATGAAATGACACCAGTTGAATCATAGCCTGTTAGACTCAAACTGAACTCTGATCCAGAGCAGTGATTGGCTGTATTGTTCTTTTGTTGTTGGTCACACATTAGTTTGTCTAATAAACCCAGAAATACTCATGCGCTGTCATTCTGTAAAACCTGTGCGGTGCAGAGCAGATTTACTTACAAATACCCTTTTTGAAATGTGTTTGTGTGTTTGGGCAGCAGATGGACAGGGTTGTATAAGACATTCTCTCAGGATACCAGAGGAGAAATACTTGTTGACAGCTCTAAGGTTCAACGCACACACGCTTACAGACATCTTGTTTTGCTCTTCACCAGGACCTGATACGCAGAGACATCTTGTACTATAAGGGCCGGATCGACATGGATCGTTACGAGGTTCGAGAAGCCATCGATGGGCGGGATGATGACTTTAACGTCAGTGTAAAGAATGCTTTTAAGTTGTACAACAAAGACAGTGAGGAGATTCACATCTTCCTGGCCAAAAAACCTGAGGAGAAGATCCGCTGGCTCAGGGCCTTCCACGAGGAGAGGAAGATGGTGCAGGAGGATGAGAAAATTGGTAATCACATTCTCTCTACTCTTCTTTTGTTTGCAAACTGTTAACCCTTCCCTGGTGCTCCAAGACAAAAAGTAGACAGTGTTTATTTATACTTGTTGTCTGTCTGTTAGCAGAATATTTTATGAAACTCTCAGAAAACTGGCATCATTTACAACACATACTCTGTATGCTAACACAGATAGATTAGTCCATTATTTTTCAACATGAGATTATCTTAGTTTAAAACCCTGGCATAAAGGCAGTGGGTGGTGCTCTTTCCTTCATGGAATGTTAAACCTTTGATTTTATATGTGAAGATCACTGAAGAGTTAATAATAAACTATATAACATGAGCATTATAATTGGTATAAAATGAGCACAGCAGCTTTTAGCTCTAAATGACTGGATCGTGGTAAAGATTTGTCAGAAGGACATAAATAGACTGTTAGGGATTCAATGTTAGCGTTGCAGCATATTTTAATTTTTTTCTGTGTTAATTTGGAAAGTAAAACAGAAAATTCATCATCTCTTTCCTTCTATTTCTGATTTATACATTCAAAGTGAATCTGACCAATGAACTACGTTTCTTTTGTTTAGGTTTTGAGATCTCTGAGTACCAGAAGCGACAAGCAGCCATGACAGTGAGAAAGGTGACCAAACAGAAAGGTGAGGCAACAAGACGATATCAGGTGATTTCCCCTTTTATTTTCCCGCTGGCGTGCTCTGTCTTCTCATCGCTGTTTACTCTTTTCCTTTAACCTGCTCTTCTTTTTTTTTTTTTTTTTACTTTCACACCCTGTTTAGCACACACACTGTTTATGAATGGATCTAGGCCACTCTTGCGTCGAGTTAACTAGAACACTCCTTTTTTCTACTTCAATATTTTTTCTATGAGTTACCGGTCGGTCAGCCCGTCCACGAGAATGACTTGAAATGAAATGTGAAGCAGATGTTAAGCATCAATGAAAAGACAGAGGGCTGTTTTGCATGTTGTTTAGAGGATGATACCAGCGTTTAGGACATGTGGCTCCTGAGTCATGCTAGTCTTTAAGCCATCAATTCTCATTTTTAAAGCAGCTGTTTGGATTTCATTCTCTCACTGAGTTAAGGTGGTTGTTAAAGTTTGACACTCAATATTTTCCTGATACATTTAACGCACAGCACAGACTAATAAACTAGAGTGAATATGGATGATAAATATCTTCCAACTAGCTCAGTAACAGAAGAACATGTCAAACAAGCTCTTTAGCACGCTAGCTCCTGACAAGACAGCTAACCCACACATCCACTCCGCTGGTATAATCCTTTAATATTTAGCCATTTTAATTGCTAGGCTACAGTAGATGTTTGTACATTTACCATTACTGATGTTCTTGCCAGATTCACAATAAGCATGACCATCCATTCAGGTAGAAATGAACTAACGACCACTGCTGGAACGTTCTCTCTGATGTTAGGACCCCCCCGTAGATGTCAGTAGGAACTAAATGTTGTGTGTTTCTAAGTGCTGTATGTGTACGTGGCTGGCACAAGGTGAAGTACTTTCTTGAATTTCAGATTCATTTATAGATTTCATCTTGAGAAAGAGGGCCATGTTGTATGGACATGGTTTGAAAATGATAAAGGTATATATGCATTAGAGTTTTCCTTAGAGCTAGCACAATAATAAGATGCCATGGCAACTGCTAAGCAGCATTGGGAGGTGTTGTGTTTTTAACGTTGGCATTGGAGCATGCTATCACTGTCCAATCTGTTTACAAGCATTATCTTGAACTATCCAAGATAAACAGGCTCTACTAACAAATAGATCAAATCACAGCTGAAACAGTGTTGGGCCAAACATATTGAGCACAAGACACTGTTTCTCATATTTTCCTTTGTTTTTCCAAGATGCCATGGCAACTTCTGAATATTTCATCTTCAATAAATCTATTTCTTAATAACAGTAGCATAGTTGTGATGCTTGTAGACTGTAGCTGAACGACATTGTAGACTGTAGTTCAGTGCATACTTGCAGCTTTCTGTTGGCTCTATTTTTGCTGCTCTTGTGTTTTAAAATGTGTCATTCAAACAAACGTGCAGGTAAACATGGAAGAACAGAGTCCAAATGTCTGGTTTTGTCATCTTGTTTGGTATAATGTGTTGGTTCTCCTGTTTTCCTGCTACAGAGTTTGCCTGAATAGCACCTCCATCCTCCCTTGTGTCATCACTGAGGCTGAATTCCACTTTTTTCCAAATTCAGCTTCCATCATATGATCAAACTGTATCATATCTGAGGATTAGTATGCAGGAATGTAAACAGAAGGCTCATTCTGTGTGTCTCCGTGCCCGTGTTCTGTGAAAGCATGACTTGATGTTGTGTTGTGTTTGTTTTATATAAAATACTGACAATGTTTCCTTTTTTGCTATCTGCCTCCCTCTTTTTGTCTCTTCTGCTTTGTGCCCTGCACCACCTCCTTGTCCCCCCCCAATCCCCCCCACCGTCGCTCTCTTTGCGCCTTCCTTCCCAGGTGTAAACAGGTGCACGCCCCCCTCATACCCGCCCCCACAGGACCCCCTCAGCGCGGGGCATTATGAGGTAACGGAGGACATGGCACAAGGAGAGGTTTTTGAATTCAGTCAATCCAAAAGAGGCCAGGCGCCTTTCTGGCAGAATTTTAGTCGATTAGCTCCATTTAAGAAATAGAGAAACACAGACTCTTCTGAAGGACCAGCTATTTTTCTTAGAAGCACTAAACACTGGATGATTATGTCCCATGATGAAGAAATTACAGAAACCACACACACAAGAGACTTTGAAGTCAAGGACCAATGTTGTTACACCGTTTGATTGGAACGTCCAAGAGGACTAAAGACTTGGATTTCAAATTTGAGGAAAAAACCACAACTTTGCAATTCGTATTTGTTAGTAACGTTCTTAGTTATCACGCTTCTCCAGCTGACTCAACTGTCATGAACTCTTTCCCTTGGATTCTGCACATTCACGCCATCTGAATGTTCTGGAGTTACTGAGATTGTTTCATGGTTTCATTTTTATTCATCATCTGGATGAAAAAAAAGCTGCCAGGTTGATTTTTGTTGTGAGATTGTGTCCAGAAGCTGAGATGTCGCTGTGCTGCTATGTGTGATTGTTTTGTTCTTCTGAATGTGAGATCGACTGATGACGACCTCAGCTGAGGGATGTGTTGTGTTTATGGACCTGCCGGGCTCGACTGTCAGAGTTAAATCATCGTCATCACCTCTGATCACTGACTGATCTGGTCATCTCTGCTCTACTGATGCCTCGATCTGGATCTCCTCCTTCCTCTCATCAGATCATCCTCATTTTCCTTTAACATCTTCTTCTTCGTTTATTTTTTATTTAAACTAAGTCTGGTGTCAAGTCTTCCCTTCTTACTCTGCATCCTTCTTGTCCTCTCTATCTCCCGATCCACCTGCTCAGCTTTTAGTGAGTCAATGGCTCTCAGAGGAGGGTTTCCATTCTTCTGGAAACCTGCCATTGGCCATGATATGATGGGTCAGGGAACAAATCAATAGTTGGAACATCAATAGACTATTTACATCCGTTCACCAACCGCTCGTGACAGGGTATTAACATCCGCTCGTGCTGATGCTCAGTGCGCTTCGTCTGACGGAGAGCTGAAACATCTGGGAGCAGGAGATAGGCAGGTTATGGTCCACCTGCTTTGTGTCACACTCACCGTAGTCCCCCCCCCCCCTCCTCGTAGCACTGTGCTGGCAGCTCACTGGGTGTTTGGAAAGAGCGCAGCCTACCTCCAGGAGCGAGCAGTAAACGTCAAGTTGATGCATCGGCCAAGGTCTAAAATCTCTTTTTCACGTTGGCTCTAAATGAACAGACCTAATGATTTTGTTGCGATCACACTGTAAAATATACTCAGTCTGACTTCGTTTGCTCTCATTTCAGTACGAATGATTTACATATGCAATGTTACGGTTTGTAAAATTAGCGAGGACCCAAACCAACACGAGGTTTCAGTTTGCTTTCTTTTACTTCAGTATTTTAAAACAGAAATCCAATTTCACGTTGAGTTAGAGAGATTAGTTTAATTAGTAGCACGCAGGTGTCCTCCTGACGGATTCTACATCTTGGCTCGCCACCCCGTCACGTCTTTTTCCAGATCTGATCCATGTTCTGCCAGTTAGCTCCAGCACTGTTAAGTGATTTATAAAGAGACTGTGTCCTGATCAGATTGATTTGTTTAATCACCAAAGTCCCTAAGGCTGCTGTGTGTGAGAGATCCCTCCTGCTGAGGCGCTCAGATAGGAGACGATCCGAGGAGAAACGCTCCTCGCTCTTCATGAAGGTGTTTTCTACTCTTGGAATGTAAGTGTCCATGCTATGTGATCATATTTTGACCTCAGAAGTACAATTTGTGTTGAATTATGTCACCCAATGGACAGTAACATATACAGTATGACAACTTGTGCAATGTGATATATCATATATCTTCACTATTCACTACAATGTGATATGAAAGAGTCTAATATTGTTCTATGTCATTTGTTTGCCTTTTTAAAGGCCTTATAACATTTTGGAGGAAAAACGACCTTAGAGTTGCTTTGTATGTCGTGTAATTCATGTTCTGTTTGAGTAAAGAGCGTTGAGGAATGGGTGAGTTGGCTGCTGGTGTCGGTAGAGATGGCTCCCAGTGAGATTGTTTTGGAAGATAATTCTCTTGCCTGGCAAAGCAAAAAGATATGGTTCCCAGGCCATGACAACCTCAGGTCCCACCCACCTATCCCTTACTCCACCCTACCCCCAACTAATCCTTACTCAACACTACCACCAGTACCAACATACAGACACAAGCATGCAGGCAAACACACACACACGGTCGCACAATCATGCCCACTTGCTGGCCCGTTCTGCTGCGGAGAAGAGAGATGCTATCTAACAGTGCCTTCCAGCATTCCACTAGTGATTATCTATTCAGTTTCACTGGCAGATTTGAATTAGTCATGTATTTTCCCTTCAGTGCATTTCTTCCTTTCTCTCTCTCTCTCTCTCTCTTGCTCTCGTTCACGCTGGGAATTCCTCGTTCCACCAGTGCACGGCACCCACTCTGACAGAAACTCAGAGGTCAGACCGTTTTCACACAAGCAGACGCCGTGTCTTCTGAACAAAAACTCTTATTTTCTGTCACACGTGCACAGCAGCTACTTTAATTGCACAAGAAGACGTTCACTCTAATCTCAGACGTGTAAAAGCTTCACAGAATTAATTTATTAGATATTTAACTTGCTGAAAGATGGTTTAATTTGAATATATAGTAGGAGACAGATTAGCTAGGTTAGGTTAGCTTTCACATTTTAACGTATATTATTAATAGTGAGTTATGAATCAAAAGAAGTCATCTATTTTAACTTTATCAGCTACAGACTGTAAATACTGTACAAAGAACAGATCATATATTTGGATATTGGTATTTTGCGTTGGAGACGAATGTTGTTCCAGTTCTAGCGTGCGGTAGACCTCAGTACCAGGTAAATGCATGCTTGTGGCATCCAATATTTTGCATGAGACTTAAGGCAACTCTTACCAGATTGTTCAGTTTCATTTAACTTCCAGTTATTTTTCTTTTACTTCTCCCCACACACACAAAAAGTGGAACCATTTATTTGTGAGCCCATGCCATCTCACTGAAGGGAGTTGTTTTCTCTGTCCACCTGTATCCTGCTCACAATAGTTTTGTTTTTATTTATTGTCACTTAGAGCAGAATATCAGTTTCTCATGCTTAAATCAAGAGCTGAACATTCTGTTCCCAAATCTAATATAAACTGTAACATAAATGTAAAACATAATTTTGTTCATAACACTGTCAAGCTGCAGACTGCTGGTTATATTTAGAGTGCCATCTTCATCATCGTCATCATCAGCAGAGGCAAAACGGGTATCATTTTTTTATGACAACAGAGAACCAAATAGGAGTTAGCTCTGATCATGGGTGTTTTTGTGTATAAATTTGTAGTCGAGCAGAAGAGCTGAAGAAAGCTCTCTAGATGAGCTAAAAATAAATATAATCCACACAGTACTTCATTGAAATTCATATCATGCACTCGTTTAAGAAATGAAGTACACTGACTTTAAAAAAACCTTACTCTTCTATTTATTGACAGCAGTATTAAGTTGTTAGGGCCAAAATATTTAAATAGTGTATATATTGGGTTGTTTTTCTTTTATAATTACCAATCTGATAGTCTAACAGCCAAGAGGACAGCGTTCTGTCCAGGTGGAGTTATTTTTTTCTGATCAGATTTTTACCACTCCTTTCATTCATTCTCATTTAGCCTCGCAGCATCTTCAATCGGAGCTCCTTACAGTTGATTATGGGGTCCTGTGTTGTTTCAGAACAGTCAGGGTACAAGTCTTCAATGAGCCATATGTTCATGTGGTCAACAAGAAGACTAGCATTCCTTATTTTGGGAACTATTCATTGTATATTACCATCTAGTTTGAGATTTGGATTTTATTTTCCTTTTCACCGAAAATTTTACTCACAGTATTTACATCCTTTAACACCATATGCAAAGTCTTTTTTCTTTCTTTCTTTCTTTCTTGCTGGCCTTTATTTGTTGTAGAAATGAAAAACCTGAAAAATAATGCCTATTCAATCCAGAAACTGTGAATGGGAGAGTGGAGATGTCAACTGTATGTACATTATATGTTTTGATGTAATCAGAAGCACTGGGAATATGTTGTACTTCGCTGTAAAAAAACAAAAAAGGAGAAAGAAATCCATATCTGATATAGCTGTACTTTTGTTGAAAATAAAACCTCTACAGAATGCTGTGTTGAAGCATCAGTGTGTGTGTGTGTGTGTGTGTGTGTGAGGGGGGAGCATTGTGTTGAGCTTCCTGTCCAGTGTGACATCATCTCCTGTTTGTTGGAGCCATTCCCAGCAGTTTGACACATCAACTCCAGGATGCATTACAAAGAAAGAGATTAAAGGGCTTGAGTTAACATCATCACGTCACAAAAGAAATCAATAATTTCTCCAGCCACAAATGGTAGCTGCATAGAACAGCGCTGTGATGAATAAGTAATGAGAGTTACGCAAATGTTTCTCCCACTTGGCCGCGCTGAAGTGCAGGCTGTTCACTCCGCTTCCTGATGTTTTGAAGTCCAAAGATGTAAGATTGTTTTCCTTCTTTCTTTTTTTTCCTGGTGAGATCTGAGACGTCCTGGTGTGATGCAGACAGCCTGTGTGTGCATGTGTTTCTTTAGTAAGTGGGAGGAAATTTTGATTGTGTCAAGTCACCTGTGAAAAGGGAGAGAGCTGAAGCTGATGCAAAAATGGATCAACAGATGATAAAAACTGCTCATGAGAAGCCTGAAATGGGCTCTGACTGCTGTGTGTGGTGTTACTGCGGTCTCTAGTGGTGGGTCCTGGTGTTACACCCTCTGATTAACTCGGATCTTCCAACATATCAACACTCATCTCAGAGTTTACACCAGGGCAATTCAATCAGCGGCCCACGGGCCAGATGCGGACCTACATATTTCTGGCCCACCAGCCATATACAGACAGGCTTTTCAGAGAGAACACACTAAGAACTGGATTAGATTACATTTATATTTCAAATATGACAAACTACTGCTTTCACAGTGGCAAAATAATTGTATCTGCACAATTTAAACATTTTATCAGATCTCTGCCTTTAAAATCTTGTTCTATGCCCATGACAAGCCGTCGTGTACACACACACACACACACACACCGGTATGTAACTGAATACCCCTGGTCTACACAGTGGAAATGGTTAAAAATATTATTTAGCTTGTTTTTTTTTTGTTTTTTGTTTTTTTTTTTTGGGGGGGGGGGGTGAATAACATAAAAAAACCATAACTGGTGAAAGATGATCTGATTTAAACTCAAGTATCAGACACGTTCAGAGGTGTGATGCTTCAGATAGTTCCTCAGGATCAGAGGAATGTCCAAACTGTCAACTGCAGGGTCCTTGTTGGCAGAAGAGATGCATCTTCGGATCACCAGCCGAGCCTGTGGCATCAGTGTTTTGGGACAAACTGGAAAAGAAGAAACTGATAAATATGTTTGCAGAATGATGTATAATGTGTTGAATCCATCAGTCTCACCTCTGGCTTTGAGCAGCAGAAGCAGAGCTTCATTCTGTTTTGTATTTTTGTCAATAATGAGTGTAGGTAAGAAGACATCTGCCCCAAAGTCTATGAGAAGCTGAATGTACTCCACCCCACAGCCGTAGCGAAGACACACCTCCAGAACCGTCTTTGGTTGCTTGATCCTGGCCAGCATCTTCTCATCCGTGCAGTTATAGTTGGGGTTGGCCCCGTGAAGGAGAAGCAGCTTAAAGCAGTCCAGGTGTCCATAAACAGCTGAGATGTAGAGGGGTCCTCTGCAGGCTGTAGCATTGGAGGCCCACTCAGGGACTTTGGGTCTGACGTCCACCTCAGCTCCAAACCGCAGCAGCTCTCTGAGCACGTCTACATCACCCTCTCGAGCGGCTGTCAGCACCGGGGAGCAGTTGTTGTACTGGCTGCCGTTCGGGTCGGCTCCAGCTTTCAGCAGGGCAGCCACGCAGTCCAGATGTTTCCCACTGACAGCTGTGAACAGAGGCGTCTGGGCCTTCACGTCCAAAATGTCCACCTGGGTTGAGAAAGTGGAACATGTTGTAACTATTATGTTTCAGTGATTCAACAGCAAGCATCAAACCATTAAAACCAGCAGGCACTCCACCAGCTGAGCACACAGCATCATTAGTCAGGATGTTGGGTTGGACGTCACACATCATCACGCTGATTCACATCAGTTTGTTTGCTTCAATTCAGTTCTCAATCAGCTTCCTGAACCTCAGTCTCTGAGGTGCACATCATGACATTTGACAAGATACAACCTCTGGTTTTTTTCCTAGAAAATATAACAAGAAGCAGAAAGTACACCAAAACAAAAAGTAAGTCTAACTTGTGTATTTTTCTGTTAATTATTGGCACGTTTTGTGTTCTGATGTTGACTTTTAGTTTCTTCATTTCACTAAACACCCAGTCCTCTATCTAATCTTCATACACTGCATCAGGATGGACGTGGTAATCCGGTCATGTCCTCAGATTAAAGCTCACCACCCAGACTGTTCTTGTTTTAGCTGTTTGTTCAGTTGCTCTGAGTCCTAGTTTGGCTCAGGACAGAATAATCTACACAAGCACTTTGGATGAAGCTGAAACTTTACAGCTTTTTACCTACAATTAAGTGAATTCATTAAACAGTGATTGATCTTGCAGCTTCCACAGCACTTCCATGTGTTTTTATTGTGGAGGGATAAACGTGCTATTCACCTAGTGGCCAGCAGGGGGAGCTCCACTGCTGAAAACTGCTGATTCACCAGTGACTCAAGACAGTGGAAAGTCTTTCAGTTTGTGACCAAATCTCAACATTTTGAGCCAATGTTTATCTTGTTTTTGGCACTTTTGAACTAATAAATAAACAGAAATTAAATAAACCATGTATTTCAATGACTTGTTGAAATAAATCATCCCACTAGCAGGTACAGCTGTAATGTTCCTCCACACGTAAACATATCAGTCTCATAACAGATCATTCCTACATCTCACCTCTGCACCATGTTCCAACAGCAGCTCCAGGCACCTAAGGTGTCCGAGAGCAGCTGCAGTACGAAGGGGGGTCACCGGGACCCCCCAGCCACTTGGAGTATTGATACACCTTCTGTAACCCTCCTGAGAAAGAAGCTCAGAGAGCTGAGTCACATCATCGCTGCTCACAGCGTTGTTCAAGGCCGGACACAGCTCGCCATCCTCATCCTCCTCTTTAGGCTGCAGCAGGGAGAAGATCTTAGAAATGTCCATCAGACTCATGTTGACGGCTTGACCCAGTGCCATACTGCAACTCCAGGCAGGAGGAGATCAAAACACCTCCATCTGCAAACACTCAGCATATTCAGGTTCATGTTGTTGGGATTATTGTGGCAGTGAATCATAAAACACATAAAGGAATTTACTGTAACGTGACACCTACCGTAAGTTGTAGAAAAGTTTTTAAAAACCCTTAAAACTCCATCAGAGGTCAGATGGAAAAAGGAAGTAATAAGTCCTCCAAAGAGTGTGTGGAGCTTCTACAACTGCTATGAGTTTTGAAAAGTCCAGTATGTCCTCTATGTGTGTGTGTGTGTGTGTGTGTGTGTGTGTGTGTGTGTGTGTGTGTGTGTGTGTGTGTGTTAACTGACAATGGGTGCCAGAGCTTCTTTTGGGAGGTGGGCTGGGGGCTAATTTTAGGCCACATAGGGGCCAGGCTAGACTTCCATTCTGGGAGTGCCGAGGCCCAGGTTTATAATTAGAAAGGTGATAGAGCTGTGACACTGTGATATGTGTGTGTGACTTAGACTGGGTTTTAAAATATAAATGTAAACGGAAAGCAACAAACTCAAGATATTCTGTTACAGTTCAGAATGTTTATGCAAACATCTTTATTTTATGATTCCTTAGCGGAAAATCTAAATATAAAACTGCAGTCATGATGCTCTGTTGTGTTTCCTGTTGTCATCCTAATTCCCACCATGGCTGCCGTTTTAAAAGTGTCAGCTGTGAGGCTGTCTGAGGCTTTAGAGGAGAATCCACTCAGCTGTTCGTCTGCCAAACCCACCCATGTCTTCTTACTGTCCTGACTTCAGACAGCAGGTTGAGACACACTGCATTCCTTCAACAGATGGCAAATTGTCAAATTTCTGGCATCGTTCAAACACACAATGAGGCCTTGTTTGTTTTTTTATTACACAAAATGAATGTGCACGTCAGAGATTTTCTTAGTATACAATCTTCCTGAAGCACTTTCCAAGAGCGGTGACTAAGAAAAAGCTGTCAGCAATTACTTAGTCACCGCATTTTTACACATTGCACACATTTGTGCAGTCGTTGAGACTTTGCCAACTCATTTTTTAAGCTTTTTTTTTTTTATCGAGATTTCTTTATAGTTGGAATACTTTTAGCATGTCTGCTGTTACGAAATCTTGTCATAAAACAGAACCAATGTAGCGTTGCAAACAGATGTTTTCGCTGCTGCATATTTGACTAGTTAAAGCAGAGTCACAGGTGTAACTAATTACATTAAATACACCCCCTCTCTATTCAAAGGGTTCCCAATGAGACATGTCTCTCAGTTTACATGCACTACTCAAAAGCTCTGGAGCTGAAAACACTGAAAGGCATGTAGACATCATTACTGCCCAGTTTATACTCTTCCTGCTGTGATACATCACAACATTATGGCCAGGTTTGATGAGAAAGCGGTATTAGATTTTAAACCTGATTACCAAATTTCAATAAAGCAAATAGGCAATTAAAATGTCAAAAGAAAAAGGCTTGTTGTTGTTTGTGCTCTCTAACGAATTCCCTCCTCAACCACAAGATGGCGGTAGAGGCGCACTGGAAGCAGGAAGTAAAACGGTCGTAAACAAAGCGAGAAAGCCATTTTCTCGCAGTTTAATTACATTTCTTGATGTCGTCGTTTGTTTAAAACAGTTAAAGGCCAAATCTAATTTAGTCTTGGACAAGTCTCGTTTTGATGCCATATTGTCTTTGTCAGGTAGCAACAACTAGAAAATGAACGAAGAAGAAGCTTTTAGAAACTACTGTAGCGCTATGGTGGTTCGTGTCCGAAACAAACAAACGTCTCTTCAGCTTTCTGGGACGAGCAGGAGGAGACGTGAGTTGAAACAAGTAACAGGGAGGACCGAAGAGTCCAGAGACCGTAGTGAGCTGAGCCTCCAGCCTAATGTCCCCCTGCAGCTCATAGCCATGCTGAAGATGAAAACTTTAAATGAGAAGTTTAAACGAGTAAGGGGTTCGTTTTAACCACGTGTGGTTGCTGTAAAGATGTAAGGCTGTTACTTGATGTGTTAATGATGTCAGGCTGCTGAGGAGGAGCTCTGCGGCCCCTGTGTCTGCAGGGTGTGTGAGGAGCGACGGGCTCCAGCGGCCTTGACTGCTTTTATCAGGCGGAAGAAGACACAACTGCAGCTCCAAACACTGACGGACAGACTCAACACCGACCTGCGTGAGTTTCTTTAAGGGCAGATTAGTTCAATGGCCTCATTAATGTTTAAGACAGTTTGAGTGTTTAGACTAATTGTGTTTTTATCCTCTCCTCTGTTACAGGATTAGACTCCTTTAGAGGAGTTGGTTTAAAATCTCCCAGAGCCTTCCGATGCCCCTCTCTGGTTTTGGGAGGAACTTCTTTTGGTGAAAATATGCGGGTCACAGCAACCTGGGGTTGCCTTAGCAACCACTAAAGAACGTGGAGTTGCCCTGGCAACTGATGAAATGAGGGGTTACCCTGACAAAAACGCTACTGGAACTCATTTAACAAATCCTCGCTGTCCTTTTTGCAGACAGATAGCTGCAGACGTGACAGTATATCTCAGTATTAATAAAGTGAAAGGTACGGTGATGTGGCAGAGTCAAACATAGTTTTACCTCTTTATTTTCAAACACAGCCCAGACCCCAGCCGTTCACGATGCTCGGGCGGTGGTGTGTTTATGTGGAGGATGTTAAATTACTGTGACGTCCATGTCTAGAATCTGCTCCGAGTACATGAAATACACGCTAACAAGGTTGGTACAAAACATCAATTTATTTTCTTTTTGCTGTATTAAAGTTAAATACACAACAACTCTACCCAAAGTAAATGCTCCTGGCCTTTTTCCCAGTTTTGGTGGTCACTTTGAACATTGTAAACATAAAACAACTTTGTAGTTAACTTAGCAATTAAAACAATTTGACTTTATATTGGCACAAAAATACACAACACCCATGGCAGCAGGCATGCACTGCAGAAAGTGGGAGTACAAAGAGATAGCTAAGGAAATAAACAATAGCAACAGGGGGCAATATTATTTAGACAAGTTTTACTTTTGCATTATTGCATTTACACCATTCAAGGGCAAGTCAACAACTATGAAAGTCATACGATTACATATAAACACAGACAACAAAATGACATCACTATATCCATAACCAACTGCTGACAGATCCTAAACAATCCCTAAAAACTGTTCACAGAAGTGGAGACTGTGGAAAATGTCCCGAAGCGCTGAGCTTTTATTTCAGTCATGTAGCGAAGTAAGCACAGCTGATCCCAGACCAGTGAGTTGGGAGCAGTTGCCTTTAAATGCTGTCGAAGCTGAAGGTGTGAGGAGGTTCTACTCATCTGGCTTCCTTTTGGGCTTCTTTGGGTTGCGGGAGCGGCTCTTGGCCTTGCATAGTGGACAGATGGGAGCATTACGATGGATCTGCTGGTGGCAGGACAGGCAGGCCTGGAGAGGAAACATCACACAGTCTCACTGGTTTTATGTTGGAAGGAATTAATTCACACAAGCTGAATTTCACTAAGTGTGTTTGTATAGGACATTTTGGATACCCCTGGGTGTGTGTCTGTGTGTGTGCTCCTTTTTTTTTATCTAGCTGATGTAGCAGCTGTCTCAGTAAGTACTATCTTTGTTGTTTTGGTTTTAAATGTGTGTCCTTACAGCTGTCTATTTCATAAAACTATGTTTATGTGTGTCTGTTGTGCTCTTAATCAGACGCATGTCTGTGTGACATTTATGGGACATCTGTAAAGTTTATCCTCGGAAAATAGTTTGGGTTACAGTCTGAGCTGAGTAAGGAAGTCATTTGTCTACAGTCTTGTATTTGGCTAAGACCAGAGTGGCAGAATAAACAATCAAGTGTATTGATTTAATGTTAATAAAATCATTATCAGTGACATGACCTGAGTTCTCATTTCTGATGATTTATATTTAAGTGCATTCATCTGTTCATCTCGGCAGCTTTCACTGTTATGATGCAGGGATAGAAAACAAAATGCTGTCTCCAGCTGCCAACACTTTGTGCACACAAAATGTCACAGCTACTTCTCTAACAAACCCAAGAAGAAAGAAGTCCACTGACAACTGATTTCATCACTTTAGAAGCTGACCAAAACCAGGCAGTAAACACAACTGATTTAGCAAAGCCAACAGACTAACATCTAAAAAAAGACATTTTATTTTCACACATTATGAGCTTGAAAGCATGTATTTGGATCAAGTTTCTACAAACTCTTGAGAAACCAGCTCAGATTTGTTCATCACAGCCTCAACTCGCTCATTTCCATCCAACTTTAATTTGAATTCCTTCCTAATTCACTGCATCTCAGATGAGGGAACTCAAAAACTTTCTTGCATTTGTTCACAGCTTCGGTATAAACAGTAAATTCTCATCAAAGCCTACATATTTACTTAAGTTGTTCTTCCAAAAACCGATTACAATTTTAAAATTCTGGTCTGAAAATAGAGTACTTGGTTCAACAGTAAAATGTTACTGAATGAACCTTCCATGATGCAGCACCCTATCATTACATAAACAAACACAGGTGAAAACAAGCACGTATAATTAGTACGTCTTAACATTAATCTGTAGAATTGGCAAACAACAAGGAATTGCCTGACAATGATCTCTCACTCACTCAACTCCCTTAAACCAGAAGCTGTTAAAAGAGCTGGAAAGACAGGATTGTGTGCTGTGGTACTTGATTTTCTGTTGTACTTCAACCAAAGGCTCTCATAAATATTTTTAACAAGACCTCAAAACATGATCAACTTTTAGAAAAATAGGATGCAATGTGCCTTTTAAAGGTCTGTTTTAATTGTGCCCACTTAGAGGAAGAGGTTCCAGTAGATGAACGTCTTCATAGTGTTTCTCCACACGTGTGCACAAGAAATCTAGTTAGATGGGCATGCAGTCAAAATAAAAGGTTGGGTCCTTGATAAAACATTCTTGCACCCACACTGATCAAATTGCACCAAACTTTCCTGCACTACATTAAACATTTATAAAAGTTATTTTTATGCAAATGCCACATTAAAATGCACATTCTATGATGATTTGCAGGCACAGATCAGCATCACCGGCTGCAGGTGATAATCAAACACGTGCATGTCAGGAAAGGTGTGTAGACCTTTTTATGAGAATACATCTTGACATGCTGCCGCACGCAGTGCACGAGTGTATTTGTGAAGGCTGCATTCCATTTAGGGGTAGGTCCTGCTGTGCATGCTGGCTCATTGTTAAGACACTTGGTGGAAGTTGATCAAATTAAATTTTTTTAAACGTCTTTGTCTGGTTAACAATAAACAAAATCAAATCAAGCCAAGAAGAGACAGAATCGAGTTAGAGCATTATAAAAAAGTTAAAACAAAATATTATATTTTAGAATTATTCCATGCAAACATTAATATTCAGATTGTGTACGCTCGTAAAATTTCTATTATTAATGATGCAAATGTACTCAGCCAAATACATGTCATCGAGTGTGGTTTACTGAGCATGAAAACACACAGTACTAACTGTAACTCTATCACGTCATGCTACTGAGACTCAGCCTGCTCACTGCAGTAGTGCACTCAGCGTGAACACTACCACTTCTCATTTAGCACAACTTTTCATTCTACAGGGATCCATGTCTCGTTTAAGCTACAGTTAATAACCTGAAGTTCTGTTGGGGACTTATTTTAAATTGCAGATCAATAAAGAGAAGATTTTAGGTTTGGGTATTCAGTTAGTTTTTTAAATTACAGTAAAAATGAGTCCACACTCAGTGTGTGCGTTTGTGTAGGACGTTTCATGGCATGTTGTTTTCTCTGGGTTGTTGCTGAAATATTTTATTAACAATTGATCAAAAACTATATTCACCATTATGTGAATGCTAACAGACTTTTAATAATGTGCTAATCCACCATACCAACTCTAAATTAAAGCTGAAGGAATGGACATCAACCACTTTTTAAGCCTGAGTTTTAACTAAGGTCGTGTGATGTTGAGAAACGGTGGCATTTTAGCTGTTTTGTTCAAATCCTGAAAATAAATATTTGCACAATCTCACACCACATCACAATATCTAGTCAGGCCTGATGGTGCTTTGAGCGGTGGTGTTCAAACATTCAGAGATGTAGGTCAAAATCACCAAGGTAAATATTTCCTAAGCAATTTGCATCAACAGGTGGACCAACTTCTACCATTTTTGAAATGCACAAACGCCCACAGGCCTCACTTTGGAGACCCCTGGTTTAGAGAACTGTGGGTGAAGAGGATGTCTCTCAGCTAATATAACACCACATTTTAGATAAGTGTCTGTAAAACTGACTAAGTTAGAGCTATTTTTGTGTTTGTTCATGCTAATTAGTTGTGGCTGCCATCTTGAACTGAGTGGACTCCAAAAGTTAGTCAGCTGTAGATCTGCATCCACCGATTCATTCCTTCCAAGTTATATTGAAATCCTTTAAGAGCATATTTTAAGTTAGACATCCCTTAAACAAAGGTTTAGATAAATATAATAGAAACTTTTTCTGAATAAAAATTTACACAAATTCAGCTTATTTAGGCTTTTGGATTCATTTTTGTGAGAATTTTCTATTTTTTCACCAAACCGGAAGTGACGACAGTGCAGGGAGCCCGTTGGTTCGCTACATAGAAAACTGATCCACTGATCACTGCTTGTGACGAGCAAAACAAACCCCCAGAGTGCCGTTATTTCATTACGTTATTACTATAGTGAGAAGTTATTTTATTAAGATAAAAAAAAAAGATAAAAACAATCAGTCCTGTAAGGCTGTACCCTGTCGGTCCAGCTGTAGACTGCGAGGGGTTCACCTCCTCACTTGGGTCTGGATAACAATGCCAGCGTTTAGCAGCAGGTTTGATCATCAGAGCTCCAAACATTGAGCTGCGTTCAGGATGAGCTAGATGGATTGTTAAGAAATGAAAGAGTTTATAAAAAGTTTCACAGGATGCAGCTGAATGGTTCGAGGCTGACCGGAACAGTTTCAGGTCAGGCTGGAAACCCCGCCGGGAAGCCCCTCTTGGTAGCCCCGCTGGGGACGGGAAGCCCCTCTGGAGAGCATCGCGGCATGGATTTACTGTACCCCGCCAGCCAGGTGAGGGTCAGACAGCTGAAGGAAACGCTCTCATGAAATCGTGGATCGGTACCGAACTACGACAACCCGCCACGAACCGTACTGAACCCTGCCATCATGGAAACGAGACTCAAGTCTCTCCGTTAGCTCCTGTTAGCTGCTGCGTGCTAACAGCGGTTCCGGTGAATGGATCGAAGTAACAGCGCCTGTTTAGAGTCACACTGAATGTTTTTCGTCGGTATGTGGGACTCCATCACATCCAGTCCTGGACTAGACCAGGACCACCGGGGTTTTTCGTCTCCAAACAGAAGTCACCGTACCGGTAAGGAAGCCGTCTTGTTGTTGACTCACTGTCTTGACAGACTGGCGATTGGCATTCATAAACATAATAATTTAGCATTCTTGATTAAAATGAGCTGCATGGTGGCGCAGTTGGTTAGCACTGTTGCCTCGCAGCAAAGAGGTTGTGGGTTCGCGTCCCGGCTCTGCGGCCTCTCTGCGTGGAGTTTGCATGTTCTCCCCGTGCGTGCGTGGGTTTCCTCCGGGTACTCCGGTTTCCTCCCACAGTCCAAAGACATGACTGTCAGGCTAATTGGGCTGGTAAATTGTCCTTAGGTGTGAGTGGGTGTGTGGTTGTTTGTCTCGTTCGTCTCTGTGTGGCCCTGCGATGGACTGGCGACCTGTCCAGGGTGTCCCCCGCCTCTCGCCCCTTGACCGCTGGAGATAGGCACCAGCTGCCCCGCGACCCTCTGTGGAGGATTAAGCGGCTACAGAAAATGGATGGATGGATGATTAAAATGATGATTAAAATGAATACACACCGACTCGATTAAAGAGCGCTCTAACCTAAAACTAACAACTCATCGCCGACAGCGAGCAGGCAGCTGGCAGACTAGAGCGGTGCCAGCCTGAGATGTTAAAGTAGTTTAGCTTTAAAAAATCTAACACAATGATTAAAACAAGCATCTGTTACACAAACTCCACACAACAAAGGGCTCAAATGATCATATTTATGGGATTATTGATCGTACAGAGTGTTAAATTATCCTACAAATACTTTATTTATCTACATCTGACAACACTGTAAGCAGCGCCACCTAGCTAGGAGCTCCCTTAGCTGACGTCACAGGTCCACATATGAAAAAAAAAGCGTTTTTAGAAGCTTTGCAAAAAGGGGCACTTTGGACTAGAAAAATTGTTTTAAAAAATGTATTGTAAAACAAAATACCCTTAATAAACATTTCAAATAGTATTTTTGGACAGAATATTATATGAATTTAAAAAAAAATAAGAACTTTCAATTTGCTCTATAAATCTACTAATCCACTCCAACTTACAGGAAACTGTGTTGTTCATTTTTATGCAGCTGTGTTAGACCAACAGGAGCTTTACCTTCATAGGTGGAGGCTGCTGTCTGAAGGTGGCTGTCTGCCGGGCGTCCTGCTTCCTGGACACCTGAAGCTGCTGTGCTGCTGCTGCAGCGGCAGCAAGGGATTCTGGGATGGCAGGCTCATGTGGCTCCTTCTGCCACTCTGCTTTCTGCTTCTCGAAGTAACTGTTCGAAACAAAGATACAGAAAGAAGCTGTCAATCTTTAATTAGAGCTCATGAATCTCATTACAACATTTAAAACATAGATCGTAAAAGGAGGAGCAATAAAGCAGTTAGGTTTTTTTAAGAACAAATTTTAGCTAAAGCAAGATTGCTTGTGTGTGGAAGTGTGTGTGTGGGCAGGGGAGGGCTGGGAAAGAAATGTGGCCTTGGACTTTATGCATGACTGGCCCTTTTTCAAAGATAAAAAAAAAAGTGATATCCCGTTTCATTACCCTCTCTGGTTTCTCTCAAAATAGGTCCGGAGTATAGTACAACTATGAGCATTCACAGAACAAATTTAATGACATTTCATGTGAGCACGATCAACCAGCGCACCAAACATGTTGGCCTTCTTAACAAGCACCACCTAAACACACACGTTCTGTGCATTCTTTAATAAAAGTCTGCACCATTCTGGAGTTTAGCTCATTTTCCCTCCAGTTCCTGAGGTGTGGAGTGTTCATTTTTTGTGCTGATATGTCACTCTAACATGCTGAAACGTACTCAACAGGCCTTAGAGGTGTGATTTCATTTTCTTCAGATCTGCTCCATCACATCTTGTCATGCATAGTAGGCTATTATTATTAGGTACAATTACTCAAGACATGTGCAAATGATGGTTTTAACATCTCCCTTCACAAATCTCTGTGCTTCTTCGATGAGTTGGGCCTACGAGGAAACAATGCAGTGGAATACAAGCTGCAGCTCTCTGTCTCTTTTATACTCAGGGAATACTGAGGAGCTTGCCACCAGGAAGGGAAGGGCAGACGAGAACCACCTGGCCAGCAATGAACTCATCACACGAACCTCCACACAATAACGCACGGCCAAATGGAGACGACAGCCGGCCAACAATGCTGTAAGCTCACAGAGACGCTCTGAGTCAGGCCTCTAATTACAACTAAAGGTTTTTATTTTAGAGGGAACTAATTCAGGTAATAGGCATGTTCCATCCTAACAGTAATGTATCTTCGTTAAGAAACAGATCTGCTCCGTTATCCCACGCGAGCTGAGAGGGAGGGGTAAAATTCTGAGACTCGTGTCGTAAATTTACTTGAATAAACGTGATTATCCTCTGATGTCAGAAAGTCTTTAAAAAAGAAAGAAAAAAGTCAAATGTGGTTATCTCCAACATGTTTTTTGACAAAACCCCAGCCCTCACACGGTTTCCTCACTCACAGAAGCTTTCAAAGTAGAAGACGACTTCCACACTTTTTACGTCGGACCAGAAATAAAAAGCATCAGATCTCTCAACAAGGAATTTCAGGATTTAACTATTTTTATGTAACTCCTTAAGTTAAATATATCCCCAATATTTTAAATGGCATTATTTTATCTTAGAGAATATCCAGATGTTCCTGTAAATTTACGACATTTAACTCAGAATTTTTGCCGTTTTCTCGCAAATTCATGAGTTACAATCTCTGTAAATATACAAGTTTTTTCCTAGTCAATTTAAGGCTCTAATCCAGGAAATTTTGACATTCTTTATCTCACAAATGTATGAATTTATTGTATCAGAATATATCAGTTTTATCCTTGTAAATGTATGCTTTTATTTGTGGACTTTTTCTCTAGCATTTTTAAAACTTTCCAACATTTGAGAATATCCTAGTTTTTTTCCACATAATTGTAAGACTTTAATGTAGAAATGTCTTCAATTTGGAGGAAATCCCCCCCCCCAGCTAAGTTTATTTTTAATCTACACTGTCCCTCGTGTTATTTTGCTCCGTTTGATGTTGGAAGACAACATTCTTGGATTAAAGCTGTTTTTTTATAACTGAACTAAGAGACAACAACCAGAACATGATCTTTAGTTTCATTTACACACTGAATATAAATACATCAGTCATCCATCACAAAGATCCCACATGCTCTTCTACAAATAAACCATGCAGGTAATAAAATTAAAAATAAACCCAACAATCTGACTGAGGATACCTGAGGATTGAAAACTTGGATAAGCTTTACCTTTTATATTCTAGCACCATTAACTATGATTTGCTCCAGCAAATTGTACAATCATCCACTGTTGATGGATGTCAGCCTGCAGGTTGTGCTGCTGGAAGCCTACTTGTCAGACCACCCTGATGTACCTCCAATTTGGTGGATAACATGGATTTTCTGAAGCCTGAAATGGGTTACCATTATTTTTTTGTCAGTTTCTAAAGCCGGAGAGTTTGGACAAATAGAGGGAAAAGTTTCAATGGGTGTGAATTTCTCAACAACCAGACAAGCTAATCAAGAGAATATCAATGTGAAAGTGTTATAAAGTCCTCCATGATGACATAAAAACTAAAGTATCTGCTGGTCTAACAGGCTAATAACTTTTACAACCAACTTTTAGATTTATTGTGTATATAAAAGCTATAAAAAAAATTTGTACACTCATAAATACATATGATTTATTGTTAAGTTTTGGCAAATAATTAAGAATTCATTAAGACCGATGATTGCAACAAGATCACGCCCCACTGGAGAGGAATTTGCTTCGCCGCAATGTGGTGTGCCGTGTCAAATTTCCTATTTGAAAGAATTTACACATTCCCCACCACGTGTAGGTTTTAGCACCAGGGTGTGTTCTTTGAAAGGCACGTTCAGAAATGTTTTCTCCACATACACACACGTTAAAAAAGCAAATGTATAACAGCACAGTGATGAAAGGGCAGGGAACCACCATACGCCCTTGACATTTAAGCGATGTGATCTCAGCGTGTTATTCGATACGTTTCCCCCCACACAGAATTTCCGGGTTCCTGTGACCTGCAGAGGTATTGGCTGCTTCCCTACTTAACCACAACATCCCGTAGAACATCTTTCTCAAATCGGCGGTTTCTTTCATCCAGTAGAACAAATCACTTCGCAACTGTACGTTGGTATTTGTTAATTCAGACACTGTCTGACTCCGTGTCAACGCCACATCAACTAAATTCTTCTGAAATTAAAAAAGTCAGCAGATCGGTTTTTGTTCTTCGATCGAGTCTGAAAATTTCAAAGCTGTTCCTGTAAATTTGTTGCCAAAAACAAAAGTGAACCACATGTTTTCACACACACCCAATTTATAATTAAGATTCATGACTCTGGCTGAGCTTAATGAATCACATTTTAGGTTTCTCTGTCAGAAGTCTTGGGCTGTAAACACGTCACTGCTGTCATAAATTATATTCTGATGAGTAATGAATGCGATCAGTTCAAGCCTGTCGTTGTCGCCCTCTGGCCAAAGTTCAGAGCATGCTTTAATGCAGCGAAGTGTCTTCATTCATTAAATGAGGTAAACATTAAAGCAAAGGTTTGGTTTAGAGCAGCTTGTTTGACAAGAAGACAAAAAAACAATTTCCCAGAATTAAAACAGCAACAAATAAAAAACACTGAAAGTTTAATATACAGACCCAAAGAAACAAAATATCTGCCAGATTGGAAATAACAAAATCAGATCTAATGACTCTACTATGCAGCATTTAGTTTGACTTTTAAGGTTATTGTTTGAATATCCGTTTAAGGTCCTTCATGCACCAAATGTTGTTATGAAACAGCATGTCAATGCACACCGAGTTTGTTACAAAAACTATTTCGTGCTTTAGAGGAGTCCTGCTATAAAATAAGGATTAAATGTCGTTTTCTGAGAAATACCACAGCAAGGGACATGGGTTCAAAGCTTCTAGACACCGGGGTCAGCGCGCTGAAATGTCATCTACTGCTGCAAATCAACCTAAACAAACCCTGGAGAGGATATTTAACTTTTACTCTCCCTGTATATTGTCTACAAACTGCTGATTTTTCTCTACAGGTATTTTGGAATGAGAAACAGTCATACATATTTGTTTGATGCATCATTTGTTTGAGACTGTTTATGTGTGTGTGAGTGTGTATACTGACTCCAGGGAAAGCTTCTCCTCCTCCTCATTCAGGTTGGGCAGTCTGTGCAGACCTAAAGTCATCCTGAGGGCATCGACGTGCTCCTTCAGAGGTTTGTACTCGTCGTGCAGGCGGCGAGTGGTTTCTAGCAGTTTATTCAGGTCGTTTTCGGACTGCTTGATGGTGCTCTCCATCTGAAAGAGCGAGGTTTGATACAAACACATTACAGACTGTACCCTGGTGTAGCATCCTTGGTACAGAAAATTACACAAGTACATTTCATTCACAGTCCTAATAAATGTGGTCTGAAAGTTAAACTGGTATTTCTCTCCCACTTAGAGGATGCTTGTCTCAGATACTGCCTTTATAGCCACTAGAGAACCAGTTAGACCAGTGCTGCAAAACCATAAAACTGATCACCCAGTTTCATCTGCATCATAAAACTCACACCTAAGTTTGGCAAGTTTTTTTGTATTAATGAGTTTATCATTTCAATTTTGATTTTTAGTCCTAAATTCTCACAAAAACCATTAGTAACATTATTTTGACACATTTTGCTTTGCCAGCACATGCACCTTGTTGCCAAAAAACACAGATTTCAGTCCTTTCTGTGCGCTGAACTCATGTGTACCTTGTGGCTGTGTTTTAAAGTCAGTGCATGTAAAGATGACAGAAGGAGGAGCTACAGCAGCAGAGTTTAAACAAACAAAAATCCCTGAGTCAGGCTCTCTGCCTGTTAACACTTTAGGTTTGAAGACACAGGCGTGGATTAAAAAATGCATCATGTGAAAGATTTGCTAATCTGTGGTGTCTGCACCACTTGGCAAATAAATTAATTTGTTAAACCTGAAATTTAAAAAGAGAGAGCAACTAATACAGAAACAGAAAGGGGGATTTATAAAAGCTCACAACAAATGTCCCCAAAACAGTGAATAATATACGGTTTTTATTCAAGAAGATTTTGTTGCTTTAATTTTTCTTAAATTCTTTCACTTAAAGCAGCACCCCGGAGGATTTCATCAGGAGAGCAGTTTTTGAATCTAGCGTCCAAAGGCTCCTCCTCAAAACATCTCGACACGCGCGTCCGGTCGCGTGTGCGCGCGTGCACGCGGCGCATATACTTCGGACATGAACTGTACAGCTCAATGTGTAGGGTTTAATCACTCACAGTTCACAATCTTATTCCAACAATACTACGAGGGTCTGATGAGCCCTCTCTGTCCCTGCTGCTTCTGATATTAGCTCTGTTAGCAGAGAGCTGCTGCTGGACTCTGAAGCTGAACTTGACTCGGCCCTGGATGAACTTTCTGACCAAAATAAACGCGTAACCCTGTCAAGCCTTGCCATTCTGTGAGGTGAAAGGTTTAAAAATAAAAATAAATCCCTCTTTAGCTGGGGAATGGGTAGGTTTTTAGTAGAAATGAGCCGTGAGGCTGAAACGGCAGAGAAACACACGGAGCGTCCTGTATGACAGCGCCCCCTACTGGTACAGGTTTGGTCGATGCGCGTGCATGTTGAGAGAATGCAGAAATTTGAATTTCATTGGCTGAAAAATGTCGGCGGCAAGAAATAATGGAAAGGGGTCTCTAGGAGGAAGGAGGGTCTTCATCAGAATGACAGATGTTGTGGAACTCAACCCATAGATCATAGTTTAGACCTGAAATATCATTTAAAACATTTAGAAAACTTTGATACAGAGAAAAATGCTCCAGAGAGCCGCTTTAATTTTCTATTTGGTAATTTGATTTGACATCTGAATACATTATTGGTTATTTGAAGGAAGAGCTCTGCATAACGGTATTAACAACAATACTATGTTCAAGGCAATAGTATACGATTATTTAAGTTGATTACTCAAGTACTTTCAATATTGATCAAAATTAGCGTTACAGTAACTTGTGTGGTTTTATGGGCCAACATCAATTTATGTCAAAGAACTATAATTAACAGATTACATTTGTTATTTTCTTCTGAATAACTTGACAACTATGATTCAGGAAGTAAACAATTCCTCATGGATGAAAAAATCTCTCATGATATTTGTAAATATGTTTTTTCCCCATAATCAAACATATCCATAGGTTCAGTACAATCCACTCGTGCTGTAAAAATCAACATGACCCCCATTCACAGCTGTCTGACAAACACTTCAACCACATAGACTGATTTAAAAACCTAAATACTAAATCCAAGAACCAGATGCTCTCCTGTGATAGATAAAAAGCATTCTCGATGTAAGATTCTGGACATTCTAAAACTGCAGAAACATCACCAAACTGGTTCTCTAGTGTGCTAAATGCCTCTTTAGAGTTTAACCAACTTACGACATTGATGTCTGCATGGATGAGGCGCAGCTCCTCAACATGTGCCATTTTCTCCTGCAGAAGTAGATCCATTTCTTGTTTGTACTCTTTCAGATGCTTCTCTTCAGATTCCAGAGCCTCAAACTCCATCTTCAGACGAGACTTGATCTTCTGCATCTGGATCGTCTTATTCCTGAATCCCATGGCAAAAACAACAAACGCCAGCTGTCAGATTCCATCCCACATTTTCCCCATACAAAAAAAATCAAATACAACAAAAAAATAAATAACATGAAATATCTTCAAAACAAAACGGTCCCTAGACGAAAACACAAAAACATTCTTTGTTTCCCATCTCTGCAGCAGTACTTCAAAATCCTGTAAATCAACTATTATCTGAGTTTGTATTTAACATTCATATTACTCTTTCTGCCCACTTAGTATAACATCTGTATAAATATAACACAATTATAACATTTGTATAAACAGTTTTTAGTAGGAACAAACACCACTCTCCATCCCTGCTTAGTAAGTTGCTGACAACCTGCCAAGCTAAGTAGCTAGCTTACACACAGTAACAATTAGCAGTGCACATCTGGCATTTGTTGTGACACATCTGGAATGTTGATGCATTATCCAAATATGCGCTTAAAACGACAAGTTGTGTGTATTTCATACCCTAATTAGACCGCCTGCCAAACCTGTCAATGACAAGCTAATGGAAAAGCAGAGCTAAACCCCCCTTTTAATCACAGCAGAGCGGCTAATGTTAGCAGGATATGTAACAAAAGCGAAGCCAAGGGGCTTTTTCCTGGACAGCTAACGTTAGCTAACCTTTCGCTTCTAGCCACTTGCCAAACATCTGGAAAACATTCATTCGAGTCTACATCCAAGATTTTACCGTATTTCCAAAATATTCTCCAATTTGCACATTATCTCTTGTTCGTCCGCCATGGTTTTGCAGCCACCGTGTTGTTGTTCAGCTAACCGGCTCCGTTAACCAGCAAGGAAGGCCACGGTGGTCCCCTGGTTCATGAAAAAAATCACACACAATGGCATGCGTGAGCGCGCACAGAAGCACGCGCTCGCGAAATGAAACCGTGGCAACGTGGGACGAGCTGAACCATAACACCCCTGCTTGACGTATAACGCTTCCGTCCTCTTTAACCGTCCGTTAGTAAATTGTACACAAGTACATATATATACATATATATATACATATATATATACATATATATATATATATATACATATATATATACATATATATATATATATACATATATATATACATATATATATATATATATATATATATATATATATATATATATATATATATATATAATATATAATTATTAAATTATTAATGATTACATAATAAATCAAAACAACACCCTAAAATTATGACAATCAAGCTATAACATGTCAGTTAAAAATTTTAGTATTCCTTGAAGCATATCACCTGGAAAATTCTTTGATCTTGCTCAATCTGTTAGCACATGTATAGTGAATAATAGGCTTTATGCACAGAGTACTTAGTAGAACTTCCGGTTTAAAATTAACTCGCGGGACCATTTCCGGTTCCATTTGAAACGTGAAGATTTCCAGAGTTAGAGTGCATTTCCAGCTAAAGATATTGTTTATAATCAAAACGAGTAATAGTATAGTATAGTACAGTATGATATATATATTATAGCACTAAGAAATGAAGCCATCATATAAGTATCAGCGGATGGGAAGCCTCGACAGCTGAACACTGCTGTGTTCCGTTGTGTACCGCATCAGCTGAATAGAATTCATCAGTCCGTTTCCACACATTTCCACTGAATAAATAACTACAAAAAGGAAGGATTGTGAACTTAAGAAGAGAAAACGTGATCATTTCTAACCACACCGTGTCTGCAGTCCACACTTTGCAGCACAGTAGTCAAAGAGCCGAGTGGAGGAGGCTAAAGGAGGAGGCGCGGCGCCGTTCGTGTGTTATTTCACTGGAACAACTATTCTTTTGGTGAATGAAGACTTGGTGTTTGATAACGTACAGCTAGACCAGAGAAAGGTGAAAGTTGGGAAGCATTTGGAGCCCACGATCACGGCTATATAGATTTGTCTCACTGTTTTTTGATGATGGAAGCTACGAGCTAATGCTGTTAGCTTACCTTCAATTTCATGAATAAAGCTGGTTATATACAGCTTAAAGTCCTTCACCCGCTTGCTTGCAGACGTCTCTGTGTGTTTTTCAAAAATCTGGTGGACATCGTTTACCGTGATGCGCGGCAGGTCTTGAAGAAAACGGGTAAAAAAAATCAATTTTGTCCAGTTTGTGTGGGAACAGCGTTGAACCGGAAGGGAGGGGCAGAGTCTATCGCAACCAGGAAGTGACCGTGCATAAACCCCATTCCCTGCTAGAAGTACATCAAATTTGAGATGAGAAGGTGTGTTCCAACTACTGAGGGATCAATCACCAGCCTTCCTGGAGAGGTCTTCTCAAGAGTCCTGGAGAGGAGGGTCCAGTTGATAGTTGAATCTCAGATTGAGGAGGATTGTGGATTTTGTCCTGGCTGTAAAACCATAGACCAGCTCTTTACCCTTGCTAGGGTGCTGGAGGGGGCATGGGAGTTTGCTCAACCACTGTGGATCTGGAGAAGGCTTGGGGTGGGGTTCCAGGAGTATGGGCCTTTTGTTGATGCCCTTCAGCCCAACGAAGCTCGAGTCTGGTCCACACAGCCAGCAGAAAGTCAAATCTATTCCCAGTGAGAGTTAGACTCCACCAGGGCTACCTTTTGTCAGCGGTCTGTTCATAACCTTTATGGATAGAATTTCTTGCTGCAGCTGTGCTGTAGTTTGGTGGAAGAAGTTTCTTGTCTCTGCTTTTTGTCCTCTTAGCTTCATCAAGCTATGGCCTTCAGCTTTTGCTGTGGAGGTTCACAGCAGACCAGGCCATAGTTCTCCACCATGAAAGGGTGGATTGTCAACTCCAGGTTGGGGGAGAGGTCCAACTTCAAGTGGAGAAGTTTAAGTATTTCAGAGTCTCTTTCATGAGTAATGGAAGGAGGTACAAGATTGCAAATACAAGCGGCCAAAGTGTATTTCCTCTGCAGAGTGGCTAGACTCAGTCTCAGAGATGGGGTGAGGAGCTTAGACATCCAGTAGAGACAACCTCTGCTCCTCCATGTTGAGAGGAGCCAGCTGAGGTTAAGGCATCTGGTATGAATGCCTCCTTGACACCTCCCTGGTCAGCCAATGCAGGACATGATGGAGGGACTATAGTTCTAGGCTGACCTGGGAACAACTTAGGGTCCCACTGGATGGTCTGATTCCTTACTGGGTATTGTAACAGTTGCTGTTGGTTCTGGGGTTTTGCAGTGTGTCGCCACACGGTGGCACCACTTGTAATGTTACAGCTTATATTTCTTCTTCTACTCGAGAGTTTTGTAACCTGTGCTCAGCCACATGTATGTGGACTGTGTGCATTCCGTACCGAGTGGTAAGCTGGCATTATTCTTTTGAGTTCTAAATAAACAAGTTTTGTGGAAGCTAAAAGTTGTTGCTCTTGCTATCCACCTGCACACACCCAGCTGATGCTCTTTTGCTGCTCCACCCGTTACAGTATGCTGCCCCCGTGACCCATACCCAGATAAGTCGGAAGACAGCCAGGCGAGACAATCTAAAACTTACTGGATTCCATTTTTGTGTTGACAAGGTTGACAAGCTGTGGCATATATTTATATTCTGTATACCCTCAACGTCTAACACAACAAATTTTAACTCAAATTCTGTCAAATTACCAAAATTATAGCCATGTTTGTGTTTGGTATAATGTTGGTTAACCATGGTGACCGTCTTGACTCCGTCCACTCCTTGCAAAGGCCCCAACATTTTTGAATGGCCTTTTCCTGACAATCCTCTCCAGGCTGCGGTCATCCTTGCTGCACCTTTTTCTTCCATCCTTTTCCCTTCCACTGACTTTCTATTAATGTGCTTTGAGGGAACATCCAACTTCTTTTGCAATGACTTTATAATGCTTTCCCCCCTTATGGGCACAACTATCAGGTCAGCAAGTCTTCTCCATGGTTGTGATTCCTACTGAACCATTTAAAGGCTCAGGAACCCTTTGCAGGTGTTTTGGATTAATTAGCTGATTAGAGTGTGACACTTTGAGCCTACAATATTGAACCTTTTCACAATATTCTAATTTTCTGAGATTTAGAATTTAGGGTTTTCATGAGCTGTAGCCATAATCATTGAAAAAATAACAAACAAAGGCTTGAAATATCTTGTTTAGCATGTAATGAGTCTATCTCATATATTAGATTCACCTTTTAAGTTGAATTACTGAAATAAATTAACTTTTTCACAATATTCAAATTTTTTTAAGTTTCAGCTATATTTACACCCTCTTTTACAGATAACACATTACACAATGTCTCCCGCCACCTTTACGCAGATGACATTCAGCTGTACTGCTCTTTTAAGGATTTGTTGTTCTTCTTTTAACTGTCTGAATAATGCCTGTCAGCAACTAACTAATTAGAAAATACCTTCCTTCAATTAAACTCTGAAAAGACTGATGTCTGATTGTTGCCCCTGAGAGCATGGCTCCTCTGATCAGTCAATAAATCAGTCATTTAAATTCTGCCAGCACATCAAACCTGAGGAATCTGGGTGTTATTTTGACCAATCAATGTCTCTTGAAGGTCACTCAAAACAGCTGGTCTGTAACTGTTTTTATCATCTGAGAAATATTTTCAAACTGATAAAGTTGGTGTCAAAACATGAACAGAAAATGGCTTTCATTTCCTCCCGTCTAGATTACTGTAACACATTTTTCACATGTTTGAACCAAAAAGCCCTTTATGGCCTTCAGCTGGTCCAGAACTCTGCAGCGAGGCTCCTCACTGGAGCAAACAGAAAAGATCACATCACTCCTATTCTGAGGTCTCTGCACTGGTTACCTGTTAAATGTAGAGTTCATTTTAAAATCCTGACTCTAACTTTCAGGGCCCTACATGGTCAAGCTCCTCTTTGTTACTGAACTGATAAAGCCGTACGCTCCAGCCCGAGCTCTCAGGTCCACAGACCAGAATCTCCTAACAGTTCCAAGGACCAGATTTAAAAGTCGAGGTGATCGCTCCTTCCAGTCTGTTGCACCGCGACTTTGGAATGAACTTCCTTTAGTTTTACGCTGTACAGACAGTCTGGACTCCTTTAAAAAGCAGCCGAAGACCCAATTATTTAAAACTGCTTTCTGTTTTTTCATTGGTTTTTAATGATTTTACCCATTTGTTTTTAATACTGGTGTGTGTTTTTAATGATCTTTACTCTTTGTGAATTTTTGCCTTTTAATTTTGATGTTGATTTTGTGAAGTGCTTTCTGATTTGTTTTCTATAAAAAGTGCTACATAAATAAATTTTGCTTACTTTGGTAGCAGCTGATAACAAAAGTAGCAAGATGACCATTTTTTAATTTTCTAAGACTGAATGATAAATGACAGTGTAATTAAAATGGGATTCCTGTTATCTGCTTTTAAATTTCAGAGAGTCCTTTGAGTTGTAGTGGATGGTTTTCATCTATTCACCTCTGGCTCGCCCAGCCTAATCAACATGCAGCTGGTATTCACCTGTTATAAATATGGCTGTGCCTCAGGTTTCCAACAGAACATAGCCCTCATAGTGATGATAGGAAACATGGCGTCAGAGCAGAGTTAAAGAGTAAGAGGTCAAACTGTTTTCCAAAGCCTCTTTAATGTCATGTGGAAACCTGATTGTTGTATTAAAAAGCATGATCAGACAGAGACCACTGATTTCTAAAGTATAATTTATTCTGTTGCAAATGTGTGAAAAACTGTGTACTGTCATCAGGCCTCTAATATTGTTGATTGAGACTGTGGAGGAACGTTAATGACAGTCGACACTATGCTAAGCAGAGTTATTCTCTCTCCTGTGTGTCTTCTTACACACACCTTGTTGCAGCCTTACATGTCTGTCTTGGACTCATCCACAGTATATATAGTAGTTTCTACTTTCATCAACAGGATTCTTAAAGTGTTGTTTGTTATTTCTAAGCATCCTTTTAATTTTTAACAATATTTTGAAGATTTTTCCACTTTTGTTCAGCCTACCTTTAGCAAAATGTAGTTTATCCAAGTGTACTAAAAATATTTTATTCTAAAACTGAGGCACTTGAAGTTTACTTTTTATATACTATATTTTATATACTTACGAATAGTATAGTGAAGTATACTTGCCTTATACTGAAAAGTATAAAAAGTTACTTTAATATAAGACTTGCAAATATACTTTAATAATAAAGCTTATAATTGTACTTTGGTATACTTTAAGTATACTTAAAAACAGTGGCAGTCAGTGAAAATTTTTTTGGGTGGGGCGCATTTTTGCAAGTCAGTTTTCAGATATGCAAAAAATCCCATATCACCACTAGAGCAGGGAGTGAAGCAAAATATTTTCATCTGACTGAAAATGTTGCTGGTAAAAATCCCTACCACCAGTTCACTAAAAATGTAGCGCAGTTGGGTCACACACAGTTTTGGCCTAATACTACACACCAAACACATACACACCTAGCAGAAAACTAAAAACGTTTGGAGGTAAAAACAGGAAAATCCTGGGGGAACGTTTCTACGGCTGGAGTTTTGCTTTGTACAGTAACCGTGGCAATGCATGGTCCCATGTCCGCAGAAAGGCTGGCCTATGGATTTTACCAAACGGGAGGGGTGAGTGCTCTGAGATGTTTCTGTAAAATAGCTGGTGTTGCACACTCCAAGAAACGAACTCCAGAGTGTGCATGTATGCAAAAGATTCTTTTATTCTTGGACTCGAACTGGAAATACAGACACAAGCACAACGTGTGCGTTACTGCAGGCGGTCGCGTTCTACTGAACAGCACATGTCCTCACTGTACATCTGTTTAACTAAACTCACACACATTTGAACTAACATTAATTGGTACATTCACACAACTCGTTTTGTAGCAAACAACATGTAGTTACAGGCATTTAATTGCAAGCTGACACAGCATCTCAGGTGAAAACTATCTTCTGTCAGTAACTCTATTCACATTACTGATACTTTGACCTTTTATGAACCACTCGTGAAAATACTTTTTGACATTTTTCCACTGTTTTGCTCACCTGGAAATACAGACACAAGCACAACGTGTGCGTTACTGCAGGCGGTCGCGTTCTACTGAACAGCACATGTCCTCACTGTACATCTAGGACCCCCTGCGGTGCCCATAGTGCCTGTGTGGACCTCGCTTATCCTGAACACAATTTGCTAATATTTTGAATTGTTGTGACCGTGCATACAATATAAAATAGACTGAACAACTAACAAAATTATTATAAACAATATTACAAACACAGTGTATGTATGAGGGGGTTCTAATGTCCATTTGTTTAATGTCCACTGTTTTACTGTGGTGCCCCACACTCTCCCCTCCAAAACCAATGTCGTCCCGACATGATGACTTCTGGAAACCTCAGCCTTTAGCTGCCATCAAGGTAAGTTAGCAAGGAGACAGTTTTTTGAGACACCCTCTGGATAATCACAGTTCTGACATGGCATATATCTCCCTCTTCACGTGTCACAGCAGATATTACTGGCCAGTTAATATCTGAAATGTTACTCTGCTATTTCTGCAGGTTGTCGTGTCTTTGACTGAAGGTTTTGACCCTTTGAAACCACCCCTAACCCTGTACACAGACCCACATGCACTGCTGTATGTTTTACATTTATGCCAGTTAAACCTGCATGTCAGTGATCTGAGCTCCAATAAACATGTACCAGCTGTTATGAACACACTGTGCTGATTGAACTACTTCTTAGGAATGTGAACAATGATTTTGTACTATCAAGTTTCAATAACAAACTGAACAAATAGCTGTTAACCTGGCACAAATAAACTAATAATAACCATTACTTGTGCCTAAATGTAAGTGTTGGTTGACCTAATGTGTTATATGTAAGTGTCTTGGGTGCATTTCTCTGTCTGAAAGGATCATTTCTAGCAGCAGAAGATTGCAGTGCAGAGTCCCTCTCGTCTGCTTCATCAGATGACGCCATCACCTCCGAGTCACCTTCATCTGCTCCATCAGGTGGTTCATGCTCAGCGTCTGCCACCTCTCCAGCTCCACCTTCTGCCTCCACCTCACTGTGCTGTACTGGATCTCCTTCAGTCGATTGTGGCTGGATTGTGCCTGCATCCATCCTCTGCCTACACTCAGGCAGCCTTTCAGTGTGTGTGATGATGGACCTCCAGTTGCTCTCATCCTCAGAACTACTGTTTGAGTCTCTCCTTGGAGGCTCAGTTTGCCTTCCACGTTTCCTCACTGGGTTCAGCTTTCCTTTTTCCACCCCATTCTTCTCTTCTGTCAGTTGCTCCACAGGCAGGAAATCACAGGGTAGTAACAAGTTTCTGTGCAACACTCTAATCCTTCCTGGGCCTCTCTCTGGTTTTACTACATAGACTGGACTGTCCTTATGCTTTGTCTCGGTCACAATGTAGATGCTGTCCTCCCAGTAGGACCTGAGTTTCCCTGGTCCTCCTCTGTCTTTGTAGTTCCGCACAAGTACTCTACTTCCTGGTTGCAGTTCAGCTCCATAAGTCCTGCGATCATACTCTGTCTTTCCTCTGTTTTGTTCCTTTTTAACTGTCTCTGAAGCCAGCCTGTAAGCTTCCTGCATTCGCCTTCTCCACTTACTGGCATAGTCACTGTGGGACATACTCTGATCACCTGGAGTCAATCCAAACATTATGTCAATGGAGAGCTTTGGGTTTCTGCCAAAAAGAAGATAGTAAGGTGCAAATCCTGTCGCCTCACTGCGCGTACAGTTATACGCATGCACCACTTTGGCTAGGGAACTCTTCCAATCTGATTTCTCTGTCTCTGTCAGGTTCCTCAGCATGGAAAGGAGTGTTCGATTAAATCTTTCAGCTTGACCATTTCCAGCTGCATGGTAAGGTGTTGTATGTGAGCCTTGGATGCCACAATATTTTTCAAGTTGAGAGAAGAGCTTGTTTTCTAATTCTCTGCCCTGATCATGGTGCAGCTTGGTTGGAAATCCAAACTTCAGAGCAAAGTCTCCAAAAATCTTCTCAGCTGCAGTTTTAGCTGACTTGTTGGTACATGCATACGCTTGAGCGAAGCGTGTAAAATGATCAATGACCACCAAAAATGTACTCGCATCCTCCCTTACAGCTTTCTAGGTGGAGGAAGTCAATCGAGACCATCTCAAAAGGGTAAGTTGTTACTATGTTGACTAGTGGTGCCCTGGTTAATCTGTTTGGGCGCTTCCATTTCAAGCAACTACAAACCTTAGTCACATAGTGCTCCACATCCCTCTTCATATAGGGCCAATAGAATCTATCACGAATCAAATTCAGTGTTCTTTCCATTCCGAGGTGTCCCATCTCCTCATGTAGCTCTTTGAATATTAGCTGGTGGAAAACTGTGGGCAACACTAATTGTGCTCGAGAAGATGACTTCCTATACAAAATGCCCTTTTTGTTGACAAACAACTTGTGTTTCTCTCTGGCTAGAACAGAGGTGCCATTGCGCCAACATCTTTTGCCCAGCTGAGGCCACTGTTCTTTTAGTACGTATTCACGCACCTTGCCAATGACTGGATCCTCCTCCTGTGCTTTTCTGAGGTTCTCTACTGGTATTTCTGCCACAGGAGATGTTATTTGTTCACTCTCAATCTCTGCACATGCCACATTTATGGTTGCTGGACACATCCATGGTTCATGTTTCTTTACTGAAACTTGTATGGCTTGGGTGACAGATGAGATTACCTCAGGCTCCATTTCTTGTACACATGTGCGGATGTACTCCTCCATGTCAAGTGGCATCCGTGACAGCCCATCAGCGTCCCCATTAACTCTCCCGGGCCGATACCTGATGGAGAAGGTAAAGTCGGCCAGCTCTGCAATCCACCTGTGTGTTGTAGCGTTAAGCTTTGCTGTGGTTAAAACATAGGTTAGAGGGTTGTTATCAGTATAAACAACAAAAGAGGGTGCATAGTACAGGTACTCTCTGAACCTTTCACAGATTGCCCACTTCATGGCAAAAAACTCTAGCTTCCCAGAGTGGAGGTGATAATTCTTCTCAGGGGCAGTTAGTGTCCTTGACCCGTAGCCAACCACAACCAGTTTACCTTGCTGTCTCTGGTAGAGTACTGCACCGAGTCCTTCTTGAGAGGCGTCACAATGTAAGACAAAAGGTTTGTCGAAATCTGGGTAACCCAGGAGTGGAGGGGACACCAGATACTCTAAAGCTGACATAGCACATCTTGGTGGTGCTCTGTCCAAACAATTTGTTGGCTTGAGGGAAGCTGGCTTGCTTTGTTCTTGTTTTTTCTGCTTAGCTTTGGGCTTGTGTTTTGTACATGACTGCCTGGAGTCTTTTCTGTGGATAACAGACTGTACAGAGGCTTGGCTGTTTGGGAGAAGTTTGGAATGTATGGGCGATAATATGAGAGGAACCCCAATAGTTTTCTCAGTTCTCCCACAGTCTTTGGTTTGCGATCTTGAAGTGCTTGCACTGGTGCTATCTCAGCAGGGTCCATGCAGTAGCCCTCTTTGGATACAATCTTTCCTAGGAACTTCACTCTGTCCTTAAACACTTCACACTTTTTAGGGGTGAGTATGACTCCATGTGCCTGGTAGCGGCGCATCACCTCTCTCATGTCATCCAGATGCTCCTCAAAAGATTTGCTGTGGACCAGATTGTCATCCAAATAAGGCTGAGATGTTTCATCCCTCAAGCCAGCGAGGCACTGCTCCATACTGCGCTGGAACTCTGCTGGAGCTGAGGATGGGCCAAAGGGGATTCTCACACACTCATATAAACCCCATGGAGTGATAAAGGCAGTTAGGGGTCTGCTGCTTTCCTCCATGAAACCCTGATGGTATGCCTTGCCCTGGTCCAGAACAGAGAACCACACACTCCCACTCAGGTTGTTCAACATATCTTGCACTCCGGGGATGGGATGCCGGTCTGGAATGGATTTTCAATTCAGCTCACGGTAATCCACGCACAGGCGAAGGTTCCCATCCTTCTTATGCACACAAACTATTGGTGATGAGTATGAGGACCTGGATTTTTGAATCCAACCCCGATTGAGCAGATCCTCCAAATACTCCTTCACTTCCTTTAGGAGTGGTTTGGGTACTGAAGTGTAGGTGCGCCTTACTGGGGTTGTGTCACTGAGTCTAATCTTTAACTGTAATGATGGAATGCACCCCACATCATTTTCATTCTGAGAAAATGCACCACACTCTTCTCGCAGCATCATTTTTACTTTTGTCTGCTGTTCTGGGGTCAGGTGATCAACTGATACTGGGGGGTCCCACAGATCCTGTTTGGGGGCATCCAACTGTCTACTTTGATGATCTTCAAAGACACTAGCTGAGTGGATGCTGTCATTATTAGCAGTTGTTACTTTGAATGTTATTTCACTGTTGTTTACTGGTCTCACATCTACTGGGTAAATAGCTTTCACTTGCTTTATGGGCCCCAGAATAGTGCGTGGTGTGAGGGTTATGTCATAGCAGTTGTCATTTGTGACTGGGATTGTTACAGTAGAGTGATTTCCCCTTTTTAAGCAGAGTACCATTTCTGAGATATTCAGTCCTTCAGGCCCTGTTGGGATCCCCTCTGGCTCAAACAGAACTTCCTGCTTTTGTAGGAGAGGTCCGGTTCTGACATTAAATTTAACCTCTCTGGTCTGATTTGCAGGAATGACAGTCTTGGCTTGTCCCACTTTCACAAAGCCCTCCTGATCACACTTGTCAACACTTTTTACTAGGTGAATCAGAACATCTGCTTTTTCACAGTCAATTGAGAAAGCATTGCTCACTAGCACAGGTGTAATATCTGGGTGCTGCTTCAGTTAATTTTTTACTAGGTGTTCAATGACATTGTAGCCAATGATTGGTGGCTCTGCCACTCCCGGCTCATCAGAAACAAGAACCGGTACAAGCAGCTCTGGGTGTGGGCCCTTCTTTACTCCCAACCTGAATCTTAATTCAACCCAGCCTGCAAACGGTATAGGTGTCTGGTTTGCTGCTCTTGCAACTAGAGATTCTCCATCCCCCAGAAGTTCCTCTGTGCCGCGTAACTGGTTGTGGGGAAGGCAGGACTTTCTCCAGCTCTCATTAATAATAGTAACTTGTGAGCCTGTATCCCACAATGCCTGTGTTGCTATATCTTCAAAGCAACAGTCAACCATGAACTTCTTCCCAATAAGAGCCTTTAACTTGGCATGGTGATGTAAAGGGAGGTGACTGGCATAGGTGGCACCCACTATTTCTTTAGCCTTCTCTTTCATCTCCAATTGTGCCTCCAGTTGTCTTATTCGGTTACAAAGCAACTCATGCACCTTTTCATCTGTTTCAGTC
>SSNR01000012.1:3476921-3519086 GCA_006937965.1 Callopanchax toddi
TTTCATCTGTTTCAGTCTGGCCTGTAGTTAATGACTGAGAGGGGGTGACTGTCTGGATGGTCACATTCCTACCATCAGGATTTCCTACTAACCTTTTTGGTCCTCTGCAGCCTCTCGAGAAGTGTCCTGACTGTCCACATTTAAAGCAGTGTCCACATTGTTCACCCATTTCCTGCTCTTGGCATCCTTTACATCCTTTTCTGACCGTTCTTCTCCCTTGATGGGTGAGTTGATGTGTGGTCATATATTTTTTTTTATTTCTGCCATTTCTTCTCTGAGCAGTCTTACTGTTTCATACAGCTCTGATTCTGTGAGAGTGACAGGTGCAGGTGTTTTGCGGGTTTTGGTCTTCACCACCTCTGCTGACTGCTCTCGAACCCCGACTCTAGCATCCACTGCAGTCTGATTTTGTTGAGCAGGATGCATTTCTGTGAGCAGCTCATTAACTTTTGGGGTTTTAATGTTGTTCTTTTTCTGCTTGGATTGTCTCTCTGAATCAAAGCTCGCTGCCTCATTCATCTTTTCAATGAGCATCTCATCTGTTATTGTCTGGCCGTCCAGATAGGCTTTAAGCTGAAACTTTACATGGTCACTTAATAGTCCAGTGCTGACTGATCTCAGGAATTTTCTCTTGATGAACTCTGGGCTGTACTGCTCATCAGATCCCACATCTTTTGAAGCCAGTAGTAGCCTCTCTTTCAGCTCAATTGCTCTAAAGAGGAAGTTTTGGGGAGACTCACAGCTGTCTTGGGTTACATTAACCAGTCTGTGATATAAATCTGCTGAACTATCCTCTTTAAAATGTCCCTTTAGAATGGCCTTCAGCTGGGGCAGAGTGAGATCCTGCTTTATTTCTAGCATGTCACGGATGCTTAGACCAGGGCTGATCGACTTAATGACAGCTTCCACAATTTCAGCCTCACTGTGTCTTCTACTCAGACCCCTTTCAACTTGATGCATCAAATTTGTATATGAAAGTCTATCTTTCTGTCCCTTTTCCCCAATCTGACCACAGATTTTGAATTCTCTTCTAATGGTCACCTCTGGTAGCCTGTTTGGTGATGTTGTGGTCACATTTTGTGTGGGTGGGGCCAGCCTTGGAGATATTCTGCTCATTTTCTCACTGAGCTCCTTCATTTCCTCCTGTAGAGCTTGACTCTCTAGCTGAAGCTGTGCATATTTCTCTAATAAGTTAGTCTCTTCTGCTGTTGCCTGGCTGCTTGATGCTGTGCTGACTGTTTTTTCCACACTATCAGGGGTTTCTAACAGTTGTTCAACAGTTTTCAGCATTTTCTGAAGATAATACATGGCAACATCACTCTCTTCATTATTTATTATCTCATCCATGGATTCTGTTATTAGTCTGATTAACGCTCTTCTTGTTGTAGCTTTGTCACATGGGACTTTGGCTTCCCCACACCTCTTTGAGCTGATCCAGCTGTAACCTCCACAACTGCTGGGACACATTCTCCGCGAACTCCTCCATATCCATAATGAGAAGTGCGGGCGCGCTCCCGTCACAGCGCGTTCCTGGCAGCGTCAGTCAAAGAGAGTCCGAACTCGGAGCAGCGTTAATATCCCAGCGGTGCCTCCAATATTTGTTGCACACTCCAAAAAACGAACTCCAGAGTGTGCATGTATGCAAAAGATTCTTTTATTCTTGGACTCGAACTGGAAATACAGACACAAGCACAACGTGTGCGTTACTGCAGGCGGTCACGTTCTACTGAACAGCACATGTCCTCACTGTACATCTAGAACCCCCATAGTGCCTGTGTTGACCTCGCTTATCCTGAACACAATTTGCTAATATTTTGAATTGTTGTGACCGTGCATATAATATAAAATAGACTGAACAACTAACAAAATTATTATTAACAATATTACAAACACAGTGTATGTATGAGGGGGCTCTAATGTCCATTTATTAATGTCCACTGTTTTACTGTGGTGCCCCACACTAGCTATACCTAGCTTGTTTACCAACCTGCAGAGTGCAGCTTTAAAATGACCTTACACAGCACACTTAAAGTATGCTTTTAGAAACTTTAAAAGGTTCCAATTTAGTCCAAAGAAGTATTAAACTAGTATTTTTCTATGGTCCATAGTATATTTGCTATATTTATACTTATACTTAAGCATAAACTGAACTTCTAGTTTACTTTTTCCTGAGAGGATTTGTGTTTTGGATACAGCTGATTCTGTTTCTAAAGCATTCCCTTTTGGAGACCCTCAGTCTAGCCACGTTTCAAGATGAAAGTCTTATGCTTGCTTAGAAAAACAATTTACCTTCCGACACTTTCTCTCTGTTCTGTTGCCATATTTTCCACTATCACAATGCCGTATGGTGAGCGGCGTTCAGCAGGAGACCCGAGGCACACCCGTATTCCTAACAGGTGAACAACGACTGCAAGCACATTTTATTCAATGAAGCCTAATTCCAGAGTTCCTTCTGAACACATGCTTCAATCCAAGGAATAAAACTTAAGGAAATCTGACCTTTTGTACAAAGGAAGTAACGCAGTCAAGGCAACAAATTTGCTGAAATTTGACTGCTGACCTTTATGTAGCACAGAATATTAAACTTTTCTTCTTTATGTCTCAACTTCTTGTCATTTCAAACGTTTCCCAATCTTAAAACTTGTAAATCAAAGGCCATGTACAAGATGTGCAATGAAGCAGAGTAAAAAGACTGAAACAGTTAATTAAAATACCTGCAAAGAAACAGAATTCAGGCTTTGGGTCAGAATATAGAGAGATTTATTTGCAGAGCTGAAATTTTTTTACTCTGACACTGTGGTGCTTAAAAGTTTTCAAATAGTCTGTTTCTGTATGAAATATTAAGAAAAAAGTTGACTAAAATGATCAATCAAGCTGCCACCATAATGAGAGGTGAATTACAACCTGGGTTATTTACTGGTTTCAGTTCCAGACCACCAACATTTCTTTGGCTCAGAATCAACACAGACACATCGCAGTGATGTAATCAGTCTTGAACCATCATAAAAGTATATCCTGGAGCATCACATTATTACAATGGCAAACATGGCCTCTCAGAATAAAAAAAATCAGGATGATTTGTTTTTCTTTGTTTCCCAGTTTTAAGAATAAAGTTGAAATATCAAGAAAAATGACAAAGTGTTGGGAAAAAAGTCAAAGTACAAGTCCTAGAATAAAGTCTGAATGTTAAGAAAAACTGTTGAGATAGTAATCTACTTTAAAATGACAACCCTTAGAGGGCAAACTCTGTTATCCTCTTGCTTTACTGTATTTGTTCAGTTTCTTATCACTGTTGAAACAAAGCATCGTGGACAAGCGTTTACTGGGTAAACTACAAAACAACAATGTGAGGCATTGAATCAATCTGAGGAGAGATCTTTACTTCTGCAGTAGTGTTTCTCAAAGAAGTTCCTTCAATCCTTCAAAATAAGAGTCTTAAACATTCATGTTTACCTCAAAATGCTCTAAAAAAAACATTGAAACAAAAGACCAAGAAAAACATTATTACTATATGGTCCAAAAGACGATAACTGTTCTAACAAGCTAAATGCTACTACAGAGAATTATTGTATGGGCTAATTATCCATCCATCCATTTCCTTAAACCACTAGTCTTCCACAGAGGGTCTCCAGCGGTTAAGAGGCGGGGATGGGCTATAATTAGTTACAATAAATGTCCAGTCACCAACCAGTTTATTTTATTTCATAGTTTTCTTCTTTTCTTCATAAATTAAGTCCAAATAAACCAACAGTGACATGGCCACAAACTTTTAAACATTAGCATTAATGCTAATAATTAGATTTCTGCATGTGCAATATTTCAGGGAGATTTTTTAACACTATGAGACACATCCATACCTGTATCAACTGATGCAGAATTATATTAACTGTACTGTGCAGTTTTCCTTGAGTCCTGATATGACATCCCTGCAGTGTGTCTGGATAGCTGTCATGCTGGTCCTGGTACTAAATAAATGTTTTCTTTTTACCAAAATTGAAACTAATATCCAAATAAAAGATCATACTGTCTGAAAACATACGCACAAGAAAATCCATGCATGCACTGGGAGAACATTTAAAATCTACATACAGTAGAACAACCTGCTTGCATCCTGCAAAAGAACAGTTAACCCTTGCCAAGAAAAAAAGCATCTCTGAATTTTTAAAATATTTTTGGGGGGCAATAATATGAATAATTTAAAACTTTCTATTCAAATATCTCCACAGATTTTAGATTGTTATTTTCCTAGTAAAGTTCAATGCATGCTTCTATAAGAAATAGGGACTAAAATGTTCCCAATCAAACAAGTGACCAAAACGTCAAAGTATTTATCAATCCTGCACAGTCAGGAGAATTTTAACCACCTCATTCAGACGAGCTCTAACTCTGAGAAGTTTGTTGGTTTTTACCTCATTTAAGCAGCTTGCTTTGAGTTTCTCCACATGTCTTTCTAATCTAGGTCAGGACTTTGACGTAACCATTCAGAGGACATTATCATTTCCTTTTCAACAAATATTGGTAGAGTGACTCATGTTGTTGTATGACAAACTCACTGTTGTGATTTGGTTGACAGATGAATGATCTGACATTTTCTTTTTAGAATTTTTAGATATTAAAAGTTCATTTATCCCTGAGTGATGGCAAACCGCCCTGCTGCAGCTGTAAACAAAACACAACCGAGCCACGATACCACCACCATGTTTATGCTGGAGAGCTTTGTTTTTCCTGTCTTCAAACATAATTTAAACTAGAAAATTCAGATTCAGGCTCAAAGAAAAACTTCTGGCTTGTCAATGACAATTTCAGCAAACCGTGAGTTGATAACAAAGCTCCTCTGGAGAGCTGGAGCTTTGTTTTCTCACCAAGTCGTACCGATTTGGAGCTTGAAGACATTTTGGACAAATTCATTCAGAAAGAAAGACATTTCTGTACTCCATATAACATAAAACACTAGAAATTTTAATTTATCTTAGAAAAAAGCAGAAAATTTACTACTCATGTGACAAAAAGTTACCCCAAATTCCTTTTAAATTAAATTGCATCTATACGACAAGCAGCACGAACTCTAAACCTTTGGGAAGTTTCAGACGTGAGGTGTTTACAGAAGGTAAAGACCAGCTGTTTAAGATGTCTGGACTGGGGCTGCAGTTGGGTTAACTAAACAAGAGGCACTTAGGAACAATACAAAGACCCTTCTCACCCGCTGTAATCCTTGGAGGTATTGCAAGCACTTTCATATGACTGTGCAAACAAACGGCTACAAGAAGCTCCTCTCTGAAGAATTGTTTGGACCACTGATAAAACCTACAAATGTCAACTGTAAGTACATCATTCATTTTTTTATGTCCCTTTTTTATTGTGCTTTGCTCATGAGCTAAATGTTTAAATCAGAGTTTATTGAAATTTGTGGACTTGATTGATTAAAGCCATGTTTTCCTGTAGATCAGAAACCTTTTGAAAGTATTTGTTTCAATTTTTCCCTTCATTGCCTTCATTGATTTGTTTCAATGCATTATTGAGGAAAATTGCCACAAATTTTTTCATTGTTTTATTTTTATTTATTTTTTGCCTATANAGACAGATTGGTTATGAAAAGAGAATACGTATCCTCTTTTTTTCTGCGCGTATCCCATAATTTTACAAGTTAGCCAAGAATAGATTCTGCAAGGAAATGCTGCACATGGTGTCACTGTTTTGACCTATCTATACCACTTTTTAGGTCAGAGAATGAAGCCTGTGTTCTCAGTTAAATCTAAAACACATTTTTGGTTTTGGTTTTTAATTAAAATCCCCACCACCCTCATGATGCTCCTGGTTGAACTGAAGAATGTAAGAAAAAAGCTGTTTTTTTGGGGTCCTTTTTGCTGTAAAGAAGAAAACAAATTTAGTATTTAACTAAAGAACAAACAACGTAATTACAGTGTTGGTAGCAGTGCTCTTTTTGCACCCAGCTGCACGCTCCTTAATGCTTCCCTGGTACTATATTGCACGAACAGCAAGGAGCCATTTTCCTCTGTTTTCTTCTACAGATAAATGTCCGAGTTACAACAATGGATGCAGAGCTGGAGTTTGCCATCCTGCCCAGCACAACCGGCAAACAGCTGTTTGACCAGGTATGATCACCATCAGATAAGCACTAAGAACAAACATGGGATTATGACCCTATCCACTGATGTGTTCAGGTAGTGAAGACCATCGGGCTGAGGGAAACATGGTTCTTTGGTCTTCAGTATCAAGACAGCAAAGGCTACTCCACCTGGCTGAAGATGAACAAGAGGGTGAGCTGAAAGTCTGAATTTTTAAAGTAATAACCTTGCTGAGACTGATTAGTGTCTCTTTATTATGGACTCTCTCATTGTGGGATTTCAATCCCAGGTGACGACTCAAGATGTAAAGAAGAACAATCCCTTATTGATCAAGTTCAGAGCCAAGTTTTACCCTGAGGATGTGGCAGAGGAGCTGATCCAGGAGGCCACGCAGCGCCTCTTCTTTCTGCAGGTCGATATAGAATAATCACTCAATTTCTTCATGTAAATGTAAATGACTCACACCCTATAAGTACTTAACACTGTATGTATCAAGTGCAGTAGTTGCATTACCGCAACAAGACATTAAAGCCCTAGCATTGGAAAGATGCATATCATATCTTCCATACCAAGTTTTAAACTAAGATGATCTTAGCACTTGGAGTATATGTTGATGATGACTCTTGGCTACCACATCAAATTTAAGCTCAAAATATATTTATAGAATCCACAAAGTTAAAACCTTTTTTGCGCCTTTTCATGCTGTTTAGCTGTAAGTAAGTAAGTAAGTAAGTAAGTAAGTAAGTAAGTAAGTAAGTAAGTAAAAGTAAGTAAGTAAGTAAGTAAGTAAGTAAGTGAGTGAGTAACGTTTATTTATATAGCACCTTTCACAGAAAAAATCACAAAGTGCTTCACAAAAAACAGAAAAAACAAATAAAATCAATAAAACAAACAAAATATCATTAAACAACAACAAGAGAACATAAACGAGTTATTTAAAAGCAGTTTTAAATAATTGGGTCTTCAGCTGCTTTTTAAAGGAGTCCAGACTGTCTATACAGCGTAAAACTAAAGGAAGGTCATTCCAAAGTCGAGGTGCAACAGACTGGAAGGAGCGATCACCTCGACTTTTAAATCTGGTCCTGTGTGTGCTGTGGCAGCCATCTTGATTTGGGCTTGACTCCAAAAATGATCCAGTTTGTGAAAGATTCTTTGAACTTTGTTTGGTGGTTCATGAGAAATTCTGTGAGCAAACAAAAAGGGTTGACTCCAACAGTTACTGGCAAAGTTTTATGCAAAAATGATGCACAACATTTAGCACTCAGACTACGTTTTGGTGATGGCTCTCACTCCAAATCTGAGCTCAGTAAAGCTGACTGAGCTGTAGAGTGTTAGCTAACATCTGTTAGCTGTGGTGTTTTTCTTGAATGAGTTAGTGATGCTGTGGTGTGCATACGGTAGCCCACAGAGGAAATATTAAATGGGGAATCTTAATCAAAACAAAATGTGGACGTCTTCTTAATAACACACGAGGCTTTCACAGTGAATCATGCACATCATCTGATGACATAAACTAGATCCATGTGCGAGAACACCTGAACACATGTTGTTTCTCTCCTCTGTCAGAAACAATAAAACCACAGACCATGCATGGCACATTGACACAGGCAGCTCTATCCTTCTTTGCTGTTCTAGGTGAAAGAGAGCATCCTGAACGATGATATTTACTGTCCACCTGAGACCGCTGTGCTCCTGGCCTCGTATGCCGTTCAGGTCAAACACGGGGACTACAGGAAAGATTATCACGTATCAGGATACCTCACGAAGGAAAAGTTGCTGCCGCAAAGGTAGCGCCTCCCGTGCATATAAGTTTTTAAAAAAAGACCTCAAAGTTCACCTTAATTCCAGTTTTAGTCACCTGAATTCTAATGGGTCCGTCCTCTTTACTGTTAACACCAGGGTTTTGGAGCAGCACAAGCTGAATAAGAATCAGTGGGAGGAAAGAATCCAGGTGTGGCACGAAGAGCACAAGGGAATGCCGAGGTGCTGAAATCTTACTACAATATTTTTTTTTCTTTTTTTAGCAAGTTCTGCATCTTATTAAACTTTTTGTTGAGCCAGAGAGGACGCGATGCTGGAGTACCTGAAGATTGCTCAGGACCTGGAGATGTACGGGGTCAACTACTTCAACATTAAGAACAAGAAAGGGTCCGAGCTGTGGCTGGGAGTGGATGCACTGGGACTGAACATCTACGACAAAAAGGACAAGTAGGACATCAGAGTTAACTGTCACCAAATCAAACTCGTAAATCTAAATAGATATTTATAAGGTCGTTCCAGAAAAATGTCCCTTTTGATCATAATTTTACTTGCTTTCAGTTTTTTGTCATAAAGGCAGTTATGCTTCTATCTGTATCTAATAAAACTAAATTTCTGCACAAGTTCTTTGTATATTAGCACTCGCTTTGATTGGCAAATTCCGTTGTGTCGAAGTGAAACGGTGCACACGTTAATCACCTTTAGTTGGAATGTGAGTTATTGGAATGTTTGCATGATGTTGCTTTAATTCAAAGCAGGAGTTGTTTCAATCTCAAAAAGCCTCCAACTTTGTTTGGATTTTTGACTTATTTTGCATTATTAACATGAAAACCTGTTTTTTTCTTCTGCTTTTTATTACAGGATGACTCCAAAGATTGGCTTCCCCTGGAGCGAGATCAGAAACATTTCATTCAATGACAAGAAGTTTGTCATCAAGCCAATTGACAAGAAGTCTCCAGTGAGAAAATAATCACGTTTAATAAACTTTATTAAGGATTTAGCACGTGAAGCAGAGTGCATGCTCAGGTCATACTGTATTAAAGGGAATATCAATGTGTTGGAATGTTCACACAGTCATTTTGATCCACTTTTTAGCTTGTGGATTAAACAAATGTTTCTTTTCTCTTAGACTACTTTGTACGAACAGTTTTATTTATGAAAACACACAACAAGCTTTATTTGCGTCTTCAAAAAGATGCAGATTTCACATTCTTTCCCTTATCTTCACTGTAAACAGGAGGTGTGACAGAAACCCCTTTGTTTCTGTTGAAATTATCAATTTGCTAACGCATAAATTACAGTGACTAGAGTTTCAACAGCAGCTGCTACTTGATCTCATTTACAGACACGAGTTCAGCCCCTCAGCCCATCTTTTGACTCCATGCCCAGAATTAAGAAATCATCCAAGAGTCTGGGGAGGAAAAAACTACATCATCAAAAACAAAACTATCCCTTTAGATCACTCATTCCCACGCATAAAAAAACAACATAAAAATAAGAGATCTGTTGGCGTGTCATATTAGCTAATGGTGTATGTCGATTTGTTTGTTGAAGGACTTTGTTTTCTATGTACCTCGTCTTCGCATCAACAAACGCATCCTGGCCTTGTGCATGGGAAATCATGACCTCTACATGCGCAGACGCAAGCCCGACACCATTGAGGTGCAGCAGATGAAGGCCCAGGCCAGAGAGGAGAAGAACAAGAGGCAAATGGAGAGGTACAAAGAGGGGAGAAATAATGAAGACTTCTTTTTTCCCCCTACAGTTTACACTGTGTTCTCTCTACTTTAAGAAAAAAAAACTGTCAGCTTTATTTTTTATATTTTTTTGTTATAAGACATGTATTTATGCACAATTCTCCTTGTCAGGGCTCTGCTGGAGAGTGAGAAAAAAAAGCGAGAAAATGCAGAGAAGGAAACAGAGAAGATTGCTCGGGAGACCATGGAGCTGATGGAAAGATTGAGACAGATTGAAGAACAGACAAAGAGAGCTCAAGATGGTCTGACAACTCTCTGAATACAAATGTTTATTAACTCCAGCTCTACTTTTTATCAGTTAAAGATCAGTCAGGGTGTGGGTTTCTATATTAACACAGTTTTAAATTTGAAGTGTGCGGAGCTATAGACCCAGTTTGGGGGTGTGGTGGAGGATTAGAGCACATGTAGATGATTTTTCTTTTTTTGTTTTTTAAGAGCTGGAGGAGCAGACTCGCAGAGTGCTTGAGTTAGAGAGGGAACGAACAACTGCTCAGGAGGAGGCAGAGCGTTTGGATCAGGACCACAAAGCTGCAGTGGAGGCTAAAGCAGCGCTGCTACACGATTCTGAAACCCAAAGCCAAGAAAGTCTGGTACTCATAACACAGTTTTGTTGTCATTCAAATTAAAAGCAGATTCCCTCCAAATCTACTGCCGTAAATGTCTTGATGAATTTGATACAACCTTCAAATTTTCAGGATGATTAAGTCCTCAATCGAAACAAGTTGTGCCAGTCTCTGTCTCCCCCTCCTTATTTTAATAGAACATTGTGCATGTAAACATACATTGCACGTGAACACACATGCACACACACACTCCTTCCTTCTTGCACACTTCACACGCACAAACAGAGCACAATGACCTTAGATCAGAAGCACTCTTAACTCTTTTTTTCATTTGTGTGCATGGTTGTGCAGGCCACTGAGCTGGAGGAGCTTACCTCTAAGATCTCCCAGCTGGAAGACGCCAAGAAGAAAAAAGACAACGAAGCGAAGCAATGGCAGAAAAGGGTAAGAGAAAATGAAAGAGCCACGAGGGGGATGGAGTATGAATCGAACATGAGCAAAGAGGGACGCGTGACACCAGATCTGTGTAAAATAAAAGGAGATTATGATTCGAAGATGGGTATATTTTGAATAAATTGGATCAGTGTCACCCCAAGGCACCATAGCTGGCAAAGGGGAAACGTGAATGCAAATGTCCCTCAGGGATTATTAAGGTGTGTGCAAAACAGCATGCAAATAAGGAATAATATGCTGCAGAGTTGTTATTTCTTCATGTAAGACTGTTGCACTTAATCCTGAGTTCATATTAATTTTTTTATTACTGATTACTGTAGTAACAAAAGGCTGAGCATTTATCAAAGGAATGCAGATCGTTTATCACCATTCTTTATAAACTCATATCATTTGATGTCCAGAAATGATGTAATTATAGTATTTTTGGTCAAATTCTTGAACATAAATGCACAATTTCCTGTGGTATTGCAAGATCTCAGAATATGTATGGGGACCACTTGTCAAAGTTTTAAACTAAGACTTTGTGCAAGAATTTTGCACTTGGAGTCTGTTAGGGACGACTCTTAGCTATGATTGCACTGGATTTTAACTCAATATCTGTCAGACTGACTGAGTCATTTCCATTTTTGTGTTTTCTAAGTTTGATTGTCTTCAACAACCAACCTACATTGGACTGACCATCCAATGATGAGACTTTTAGACACACAGAGGCAAAATCATTATAATCTGCCTTTCAGCAAAGGCAGATTAACATTTTCTGTGGGGAATTAGGAGAAAATAGACAAATTATTCCTAAAATGAAGATGTATTACTGTATAAATGCAAAGTACAGAAAAGATCATCCAATTATGTGTTATTTTCAACAAATCAAAGAGTGACATTCCATTTGTGGAGCTTGTCTGCAAACTCCCTGACATCCACTTCATGTGTGTGTGTGTGTGTGTGTGTGTGTGTGTGTGTGTGTGTGTGTGTGTGTGTGTGTGTGTGTGTGTGTGTGTGTTTTGCAGGCAATTGTGGTGGAAGCAGATTTAGAGCGAACCAAAGAGGAGCTGAAGACTAAACTAATAGGTGTCCAAATCCAGAACTCGGTCCACCCTCAAATGCTGGAGCACGACGAGATAGACGAGAGCAGCGCTGAGGCGAGTGCTGAGCTGACTTCCCCGTGCGTGGTCCAAGACCGCAGTGAGGAGGAAAGGGTAACTGAGACACAGAAGAACCTGAGACTGCAGAAAAACCTCAAGGTAAGAGACCACTGGAATGTAATCAGGCCTCTAGGTTTTTTTTTAATTTTTTTTTTACAGATTTTTGTTTTTCCGCTGAAGGGTCAGCAGTGCTAAAGCTGCACGGAGCTTTCAGAAGAGCAGCCAAATTAGTTTAAAAAGCCAGAAAATTGTTTTCTGAGAAATATGTTTTATAAAATAGGAAGCGCTCTTTGCTGAACGGTGAGACTAATGTGGCAGCGGATGATGGATGTGGATTTTGTAACAGTTAATCAACTGGAACAAGACTACAATAACATGAAAACACACATTATTCTAATTGCAAAGTTTTAGCCCTAACAGCAGATGGACCTGCAATTAGCTTGGTCCAAACTAAAAGACTGGCATTCATTTACCTTCCCTCGTTATAAAGAACTCTAAAGGTAACCCATAAAGTTGAAGCTAACAAATTAAACCCATAAGCATCAAAGTGTTGTTACTTTAGTAAAAGCTTGCTTTAATGAATTTCCAGTTATTTTAAAGTGTGTAAAAGTTCTCACAGTTTCCTGAACAGCCTCTGTTTGGAGAAATTGTTATTGTCCCTAATGACTGATAAGCTAATGACTGAGCACAGCTAAAAACAAGGTCATCTTAAAATAGCTCCAGTTTTCAACATTTAATAGCACTTATAGGAACATTTTATAAACCCTATGCTGTATTTATTGTAGTAAACAGTTATTTCCATGGAGTTCTGTTGTGTAAATACCATCAACAGCAGTGGATTCTACTTCCTCTGCATCCAGGGGTCAAGTTCAGCAGGAGTTTCTTTCTTTCTTTTTTTTTTTGCCGAAATGTTGTTTTACAAACCTTTCTGTTGCTGTCATTTTTTTTTTTTTTTTGCATCTCTTAGCCAGTTTGGCAGGCTTTGGCCCCTGGATGCACCAGAAGTGCTAAATTTCAATGCTGCTGGTGATTTTTACTGCTGTAAATAACCAGAAAGTTCCATGTAAGCCAGGCTTCTCCAACCGCCAGACCACAGGCTGGTCCCGTTCTGTTGATTAGTTAGTGTTGAGCAACACAGAAATATAAAACTAAAATCAACAGAGAGAAAAAAAGTTGCTTTACTGTGAAAGAAATACTATAAATACAATAACAATTATATAAAAAGTGCATAATACAATGGTATTATCTGTGCACTATTTGCATTTTGCCACATGTGTGTATTACCCCTCACTGGTGCGTGGATAAGTTGTAGTCCAATACATGATGCAAATAGGTTGGGAACTTCTGATTCTGGAGACTGAACTGTATTCAGACCACAGCGATACACTTTAGTTTGTTTAACAAATTATTTTAAATATAACAGCCTGTGTTGAGGTCTTAACAGATGCAGGGACTTGTGTCTTGTTGTTTTCTAGCCTCAGCAGGTTGCTGCGTCTACGTTCCGTGTCACTCGGTTTATGATTTGAAATCCAGCTTTATGTGTTTTAAACAGTTTCTATGTTCTCTGACGTTTGTTTGCATGGCCGTTTTTTTACTCTCTTGTAAAGATGTCACAGTAATTACTTTCACAAATTGTGCTCTACCAGAACTAAGTGCACTTTACCTAATTAAACATCATTGCACCGGTACATTGCACTGGTGCATTATCGTCGTTTTGGCTTTATCCTTAGTGCAGAACTCGTCTCTGTCTCACAGCCGGAACAAGATATCATGTTGTTTATGTGACCCAACACAAAATGGTCTTAATAACTGTTGACAATAGGGTTTTTTTTAAAAGCAGAACCCAGAAAGTATAGTGGAGGTTTCTGAATAGTCTCAGAGTCTAGGCAAGGGGACTCTATTCTTTTCTGCTTTTTTTTCCAGTTCCTGAGCACCGAGCTGGCCAGAGCTGTGGACGAGAGCAAAAAGACCCCCAATGACCTGATCCACGCTGAGAACGTGAGGGCAGGCCGAGACAAATACAAGACCCTGCGTATGATTCGTCAGGGCAACACCAAGCAGCGCATTGATGAGTTTGAGTCCATGTGAGATGGTTCTTCTGAGTGCTGAAAGCAGCATGAGGATAGATCACAGGATACGTTTTAAATCTTAGAAGAGTAGGTGCTGATTTCTTATCAGGTAATTGTCTCCAAATAACTGAGTGTGACAGAATTTGTGCTGTTGTTATTATTACGCTGTGCTTTGTTGTCTTTAATCTTCGATAACATTTCAGAGGATTTCACTTGGAGAACTACAACTGTTCTTAAAATAGGTCACATTTTTAATATCACAGGAACAAAAACAAAGAACATCCATCTGGTCCAGAGACGTAGACTCATGTCACCATCGCTCTCACTTCAGTTGTTCCTGAATATCTGTATTTTGAAAAACTTTTCCAAACACAAAGAGTTTTTATTAGGAATAAAAGTGCAAAGGAATGCAGTTGGTGTTGTGTGTGCATCAGTTTCCACCATATGAATGAGTGAGCATCACCGTCAGTGTCTAATGAGGCATTTTGCTATCAATTATCACTTTAATAAAAATATCTGTCATCACAACAAATCGTGCATTGGAATTCACAGCATCCTCCTCCACCGCTGCACTAACCGTGTCCAGTCTGGCAAAAATGTGAGATTTTTGGAAACAATTCAGAATTTCTAGCAAGTAATTTTTGTTCAATCCATTTTATTGGATCTGATTTCATTTTATTTATATGTATAAGTAAATAAATGTGTATGGGGTGTCATTTGTAAAATAAAACATTAAAAAATTATATTTTCTAAAAAGAGCTTTAAATAATATTATTAAATATTTCAAATCCAATTTTAAAAAGTTGCAGCTAAATATTAAAGCCTAAATATAAATGTCATAGTTATATATTGATTTTTGATTGTTTCATGATGTGCAGGGAGAACCTATAGAATCCATGGTCTACAAACACATGGTTCTAACATAAAAGAAGTTTGAGGCGTTAACCCTGTCTTTACTGAAACAGGCTATTTTTCATTATAATGCAGACTGAATTTGACCATTATCCAAGTATTTAGTGGAAACCATCATATTTATAATTATACCCTAATTTAGCTGTTAAAATGCTAATGTTGTCAAATGTAGCTGTACAAAGGCAAATTGTGCAAGCTGTAAAAATCCTAAAAGTTGTTAAATTTAGTTGTTAAAATGAAAAATGTGGCCAAGTGTAGATGTTAAAAGACATATAGCTACTAAAACAGTAAATGTGAAAAATATGGCTGCTGAAATGCTAAATGTAAAATGTTGCTGTTAAATTACTAAATGTTGCAAAATGTGGCTGTAAAAAGTCTTTTAAAAAACCTGTAAAAACACTAAATGTTGTCAAATGTAGCTGTTATGTTTTATGTTTGTCAAAATACTAAATTGGCAAAGTTTAGCTGTAAAAACATTACATTTTGTAAAATGTTGCTGTAAATGCTGTCAGATATAGCTGTTAAATAACAAATATGACAAAATATAGCTAATAAAATTGTATATTTGGCAAAATGCTGCTGTCAAAATTCTAAATGTCGTAAAATTCAGCTGTAAAAATGAAAAAATGTGCTCATATATAGCTGTTGATATACTAAATCTGCCTATATATATATTCATAATAAATGGTGAAATTGGCTAAATGTAGCTGTAAAAGTGCTAAATGTTTTTAAAGTGCTGTTAAAATGCCAAATGTGACCAAACGTAGCTGCTGAAATGTTAAACACTGCAAAACGTAGCTATTAATTCTGCTCTCACCTCACTCACGCGCCTGCTGATAGGCCTGATTTATTTAGGTGAGTTTTGAGAACTGCAGCACGTGCTGAACTCCTCCTGGTGTCCAAAAATAAAATCAGAGTAGCCTACAGTCGGCCTACAGGCTGACATTACCGCCCACTGACAACATGGTAACTGTATTTATGTTTTGAGCCGTTATTGACAGACTGGCTCTAAACTGAGATAAAGGAGCTGCTTCACTCCGACAGCTGACAGACATGACCGCACGTCCTGGAGCTGACTGACATTAAGAGGTTTAGGCTCTAATCGTCGCTGTTCTCGCGAGACTTGTTTACTATCGCAAACAAATAACGGGAAGCGACCCGCTGGTTTCCAATTGGCATAATAACAAGTTACACGGCTACAGTTGGGGTTGTGTTCACTGTAGCCAGCGGGAGTTCAAAGTCCTCCTGCTCCGTCTCTATCAGCTCCTGAGGTTAATTTTAGCCCCGCTCCGTTAGAAAATGGTTACTTTGTGAAAAAGTTCAGAGGCAGCCCGTCATTCGCGGATCAGATCGGCGGGACGTCCCTTCCCCTTCAACGTCGTCGACTGCTCTGAATTCTCCGTCCGCTGAGACGCATGAGTCTCACTGAGTAGGCGTTTTCTCGCCGGGAAAAGAGTTTTGTTTGTTCTCCGCGCAGTTGGCGCACAGCTCTAAACTTCCAAGGACGACAGAGAGCTGAAGACGATGGCCTTTCGCTCCAGCCTGTCCAACAGAGAGGAGACGGCCAACTCTCTAATCATGACCGACAGCTTGGACTCGGTTGAGCCCTATGCGTGCCCGACGATCGAGCTGAGTAAAGCCGTGTCGGTGTCTTTGGGCTTGGATTCGGTGTCGTCTCCGCTCAGCAGCATGAACCACCAGTGCCCCGGCGGCAGCTGCAGCAGCGCCTTTGCAGACTGCGACCCCACGGGCGGCGGAAACGGGTCCCGAGGAGTGCCGGAGTTGGGAACGCCTGATAATCTGAGCTCGGAAGGAAGCGGACTCGTCCAGGCGGACACCAGCGTCCGGGAGGACGACTATGGAGAGGTGTGCCAGGGCATACGGCAGGTGAGCTGCATGGATCTGTTCAGGTCGGGCGACATGAACGGAGCGCAGTCTGTGACGCGCGGCTCGGTGATCTCCAGATTCGTCTACAAGGACTCAGGCGTGTTTGTGAACCCGATAGGAGAGGTCCCCGCGAACTCCCAGGTGACTGAGGTCCTACCTTTGAAGCAGTACCCCGCTTTCTCTGCCGAACCCAACCTGTACAGGGACGGTTGGTGCGCCAGCGAGCGCGCATACGGCGAACGATCCGAGCCGCGCAGAAGCGGATCCGATGGACTTATTAACGCCTTGTGTAAATACTGTAATTGTGCGCAAAGTTCTCTCGGATCCAGACAGGAATGCAACTGTCTTTGGTACAGAAGGGGTGAGCACGGTGCTGGTAAAGGGAGCATGCAGGCGGCGGCGGCTGTACAGGCGTACGGCCAAGTGGAAAGTTACCCAGGCGCTATTCCTCAAGGGCAAACCGCTTTTTCCACTATCAAGACCGAGCCTTCAGTTTGGGTGGACTGCACAGATCGCAGTTTCAGGTAAAGAACTCAGTTTTAACTTTGTCCAGACTTGTTTTTTTCCCTCCATCTGCTTCCTGCCATGCAGGAGGACAAATCCTGCCACTTTAAATCTTCAGTCTATCAAAAACAAAAGAGCAAAAGCAGCGTGTCAAGTGATCATGCTCCACTACACACATTTTCCTTTTAATGGGATGAGGGTATTAGGACAGACTAAGTCACTAATATCAGCTAAAGTGCGCCATCAGATCCAATAATTAATCCATTGACATTTGTGCAAAAGGCCACAGAGCATGTTTGGACTTTTTAAGCAAAAATCCAACAAATATGAAAGTTTGTGACACAGTTTTCACTGATGAATCATAGATCCAGGCTGCTGTGCATCAACATGAAATCACCTCGAGTTCCTCCTGGCCTTGGCCAAGTTGAGTTTTTGAAGCAAAGTTCATCCCAGTCTCCCAACTTTTCCAGAAACGTCCTTATTTGTGCCGCAGCTCGCTGCACCAGCGACTTCCAGACAGTGAGTTAATGTATCAGTGTGGCCATAAACAAGAGATACAGCACCTGTTGCTGGTCCTGCGCTCCAGCTGGAAGAATCATTGCGTCACGAGTTACTGATTCCTGAAAAAGACTAACTGATATTTTTAACACATTTTTTTTTTCATCTGTGAATTCACTTATATTGTTGGGGATGAGGTTAGGAAATGCACAATATACATAATTGGATTGGATTTAGGCATCTAAACCTCCAAGTAGGACAAACCCATTGACCCTAATCTGTTAATATATTGGGTTTACTGTGGCATTAATGCTTTTGCATGTGCATGAGATAAAACAGCCTTTTTCTAAAATGCCCTAAAAGCATCTTTTCTCGTCTAGAAATCATTTTAAAGGACGTCGTTTGTGCTTGTGTTCGTCCAGGCATGGAGACTTCTTTGCAGGTGTGTATCTGTCAGAAAGGAGAGTGTGTCAGGTGTGTGGCGACGATGCTTCGGGTTGTCACTATGGAGCAGTCACCTGCGGCAGCTGCAAAGTGTTCTTCAAGAGGGCCGCTGCAGGTGGGAGTGATTCAAACACACACACACACAGAATTACACATCCACTGATTTAATTTTTTACACCCACTTACTCTCTAATGCCGGCAGGGCACAGTGACCTGACCTTATGAGGAAGAGTTATTTAGTTATCAGTAAACTCCCACACATATTGTTGCTATGAGTAGAGAGGCTTAGAACCCACCGGGCGCTCATCCTCCAGCACTTTCCTGTCCCTCCAGGTAAGCAGAACCACCTGTGTGCCAGCCGGAACGACTGCACCATCGATAAGCTGAGGAGGAAAAACTGTGCCTCCTGTCGCTTAAAGAGATGCTTCATGTCCGGGATGAGTTTAAAAGGTATGGAACGAACAATATAATACATCGAAAGGACATTACGAGTGGCTTGCATTTGGATGAACTGAATCAAAAATCCACTTATTGAATCAGAACTACTCCTACTTCAATGACCCGTGGCTATGTATTATAAAAATGTTTTTTTTATTTTAATGGCAAATGGATTTTGAAGTATTCAAAATACATTTATTAAATTCATACCTGTTAGATTAAATGTATTAAAAATTGTAAAATTAGAGCTTTTTTTCCAGTTTTAAATGCTTTTTGGGTCTGTGATCAAGATCTTTCTCAGTGGTGCTCCTAGGGTGAAGCTTGGGGGGCAATGCCCTATATGAATTTACTAAACCCCAACACAGCTTTATATGCAAAATATGTTTTATGAACATGAATTTAAAGGAGGGTTGGACAAGTATCCGTGAGTTTTAACCCTCTGAGGTCTACGAATGCACCGGCGCGGGCTAGCTATAGCCGCATTTCATCCCTCCTTTACCCCACCAGGAAGCCAGTCCTTGAAATCTAAAGGCAAACACAAAAAATGGACAAAACGGAAAATTGTACAGCAGACTCCAGAGGGTTAAGATGTATTTATTTATTTGTTCATCCATCATAGTGCAAAAGACTAAAGCATAAAACAAATTAAAGTTCATCAGAAGGTTGCTGTATTTTTGAAACAACCTTTAAATTACAACACAAATAATAATAATGAAAAAAACTAAACTTCTGTTCTGGCTTTTGGTTTTGGTGTGCCACTCCATTAGTGCCCCAAAGACAAACCTATTTATAGATGCCCCTATTTGTCATGTGTTAATGGTAATAAATAGTTCAAACAGCCATCCTGCCTCTTTGTAATTCAACATTTGATCTATTACAATTGCAAAATAATTACACTGAACTTGTAACTGAAGATTCGTATCAGCTTTCAATGCGTTTGTCTCCTACCTGTCTTTGTGTGACTTCAGGCCGCAGGCTGAAGGGAGCCGGACAGACGAGAAACGGAGAGGAGGAGCAACAGCAGGCGGCTGCCTGGGGGCATGGAGACCGAGACGACAGGCCAGGCAGGAAAGACGTTATGGAGCCTGGAAACGCTGCTGCCAGAGCTCTAGGTGGTGAGGATCAGTGATTAGGAGGATCAGATACAACGCTAATATATAAAAACATGCTAACAACAAGTCATACTCCTGGTTTGTTTCTTTTGTAAATCTTTAGCAGGACCTCATTCCCTGCCTATGGGGATCCCTCCAAGTCTGCGCTCCTGCTTGTCCCTGCTCAGCATCCTTCAGTCCATCGAGCCCACTGTGGTCAACGCGGGTCACGACCCCGCCCAGCCTGACAGCCCCGCGTCCCTGCTCACCAGCCTGAACGAGCTTGGGGAGCGTCAGCTGGTGACTGTGGTGCGCTGGGCCAAGGCGATCCCAGGTAATCTGTGCCAAGTCAACACAGGTACAGCAGGCTTTCCCGCACATGCTCTGAATTGCTGTCATAGTTGCTTCTGGTTCAATCTGTGCCAAACAAACTCTACAAGGTTAGAGCCGTGAGCGAGCAGGTGAGCAAAGATCAAAGCGATAGAGATGTGATATAGTCGTGTCTCAAACCTGTCGACCCTGGGCGAGGCCGTGAGATCAGAAGATAACAGAACAAAATGTGTCGGTTTGAATGTGGAGCAGACGGACTTGTTCTGTGCAAACAGACCTGTTCAAATATTAACCACTAGAGGGGGATGTGTTCATGTCTAAACCAAGAGAGGGGACCTGAGAATGGGCAGTATTTAGAGTCCTCTGTGTAATATTTGCAGCTAACAGTTTACACATTCAGTTAATTGAGCTGAGGATGATTGTATTCTATTGATTTATTATTTTATATATTATATTGTGCTAAAAGTGTGTGTTCAACAGGTTTCCGTGACCTGCATGTGGATGATCAGATGTCAGTGATTCAGCTGTCGTGGATGGGGGTGATGGTGTTCGCTCTGGGCTGGAGGACCTACACACTCGCTAACTGCTCAATGCTCTACTTTGCTCCAGACCTGGTCTTCAACGAGTAAGTCGTTAAAATGTTGCGGACTGAAACATAAAAGTTTGACGCAGTGTTGTTATCGAACAGAGAAAGTGTTTGGGTGTAATCAGCCGTAGTAATCAACACGGTGTGGGGTTATCAGGAGATTTCATCTGTCATCATCAGTGGAACGAGAGGCTCAGAGGAGTACGAGCTTCACAGGAAGGCTGACTAAATCACACCATAAATGTGTTTTATTTCAGGCGAGACGGTAAACAAGCGTGTTGAGTTCTTAGAGTTTCTGATGATACAGGTGGCCGCAGAGGGATCACCTCTGATCATTTATTCTTTTTTATCTTTACACAAAAACCAGCCACCAGTCTCCCAAGAAGGGTTTCTTCTTTTTGCTTTTTCCTCCTTGATGAGTTCAACCTTCGATTCTTCATCAAAACCTTTCTTTAATTTTCCTCCTTTGTTCTTTGCTTTGAACTTTAAAAAAAAACTTTGTGCCACGAATCTCACTGCATGAACACAAAGGCTTTGTAAATGTGTAAACTTGCAGAGCTTGACTAAAGCCAGTCACTATGAGGCGCTGATTGTAAAGTAATACTTTAAAAAGTTTACAGATACGTTTTGTCCTCCTAACCATAAAAAGGGTGATTTTACATTTTTAAAGTCAGCTTTTCAACACATTCATTCAGAAAATCAAGATGTTATGTCTAAATGGTTTAAGTATACATATTTTTGAACCAAATATTTAGAATGAAATAATAAAGTTACATTTGTATGAATCCACTCAACCATGAGTCATTCATAAATGTGCAGAGAAAACCTGGACTGGAATGTTACTGGAGGATCTAAGGCTGAAGGATGACTGCTAAAGGGATATTTCAGTTCATTTGAAGAGGAGTTCTGTCAGTTATTTACCTAAAGTAAGGACCATACTTTCCAGTGACATCACTCACAGTGGGCGGAGCCTCCAGAAACAGGAAGTAGTCCTCTGACCAGAGTAATGTCTAGTCAGATTGGGAGAGACACTACTCTCAGGTATTTTCAGGTGTTTAAAACAACTGCTGCTGAGAAAAGTCATAGTGATGCTTTAGAACTCTACATATGTTCTTCATGGTAAATTCATGGTAAATTTTAAAGGTTTACAAACAGGTAATATAGATAATATAATTTTTTAAGCGAGAGTTGTTTTAAATACTCCCAAATTAGCTGCTAATTTCTCACTATTTGGCAGCAGTGTCTCTCCTAATCTCAGTTTAAGTTTTCTTTAAATGAATGAGAGACAAAATAAACACATGAGGTCATTGTTCCACTTCTTTGCTGATTCATACAGTTTTTACTTCTTTTACTACTTGATGCTAGTTGTAAAATATTCATTTTTGTTACACGTTTAGTTCAAATGAGTTATTTGATCCTTAAAAAACCCACCATTATTGTGTGTGGGAGTAGGGCTGTGAGTCTCGGCCTCTAAAAACAACATGGTGTCTGTAAACAGGTGTTTTTGGCATTTAGGTTAAACATTCTGACATCATCTTAACCTTTTAAGGGACTCTTAAATGTCTTTACCCTGCTTTTATTTTGGTAGGCTACTTCCTTTTTTACTACAGTTTGACTTTTCATGTTAATTATTTAGTCTAAATTTGTCACATTTATATTTAGATTTCAACATTTCGACGTAGTTAATCTAATTTACAGTTGAGTCTTTTTAGGTTTTACTTTATTTAGATTGATCTTTTTACATAAATGTGAATCTAAATATATATTTAGATTTGATTCTAGATATTTAAGTCAAACCATATATTTATTTGATTAGATTCTAAATAATTTGGTTTAACTATAATTATAATCTAAATATTAAGGCTTACCTTCATATATTTGGACTAGATTCTTAATATTTAAGTTTATTTATATTCAGATTTGATGCAGGTAAGACCTTTTATCATGAGAAGCTAAATGTAAGTTTTTTTTTTTACTGTATCACTTTACAGTTGACGCTCCGTGAGTCACTGGCCCCTCAGAGATGCTTTGGGTTTTCTGGCATTTTGTGCTACATTTGCAAAACTCATTCTCTGTGCATTAGACCTCTGTCGCTCAACGTGGCTGCCTGTGACCTGCATGGTTAATGGATACGCCTGACCCTGAGTCTGACCCTCATTTTTCTCCGTCTCTCTGTCGTTCTCCTTTTCCATTATCCATCTAACTCATTTTTCTGTCACCCCGCTGCTTTTTTTTTCTTCATTTTTCTCCACTCTTGTCCCTTGCAGCCATTAATTCTCATCCTCCCTTCTATATTTCACTCAGTCTGAACATCTCCTGTCTTCACACTTCTGCTTTTGTCGCACCCTGTCCTTGTGCATTCCCTGCTCACGCTGTGCGTGTGTGTGTTTTCTGACCCTTCCCCACAGCCAGAGGATGCAAGTGTCCAGTATGTACGAACACTGTGTGAGGATGAAGCTGCTCGCCCAAAGATTCTGCAAGCTGGAGGTTACCGAGGAGGAGTTTCTCTGCATGAAGGCCCTGGTCCTCTTCAGCATCAGTGAGTCACCTGGCATCATATTAAAAACGAGAGTAGCTGAAACTCAGAGAGTGAGTTATGATGAGAGTGGAGCGAGGCCATGTTTCAGAGGATTGATGGGACGGATAAAGCCTGAGAGTTATTGTTGTGTTCTGGCTTTGTGGTCACAGTGCCAGTGGAAGGCCTGAAGAGCCAGCGTTGTTTTGACGAACTGCGGACCTCCTACATCAAGGAGCTGGACCGCTTGGCCAGCCACCACGGGGAGACCACCCGGACGCAGAGACTGTTTCAGCTCACGCAACTGCTGGACTACCTCCAGACGGTAAAGCATGTGACTCCTCTTTCTCTGATGAAAACTCATCATCACGTCTCTGAAGCGTTATGTAAGTGTCGTTTGTCTCCGACCTACTTCAGTGGAGAGTAATTAGGATCGATCATCACAAACACTGTGCTTGGCTCACAGTGTTGACTTATTTTTAACTGACTCAATGGGTTTACTTCAACAGACTCCATCAGTGGTTACAATTAAACTTTAGGAAAGAGTTTATTTAAACACTTGGCAGGCGGCTTCTGTTCCTTTCTTTGAAAGCAACATTTCATCTCTTGTGCAGTGGCTCCACCTGCTGGCAGAAAAATTATCTGCTACTTTTTCTCATTTCTTATAGCTGCTCTGAGTTTGATTGGTTTACGCTCACAGAGGGTATGAGTTTTTCTATCAGGACTTAGATTTATCAGAATTCCTTCAAATAACGTGCATTGTTCACCAACTTTGATGCAGGAGTTTTACAATAATATATTTTTTTTGAGGTATGATGTGTTGTTGTGGTCAAACCTGTTTTAAAAATGGGAAATTATCTAATTGAAAAGCCTATACAATCAGTTAGCCCCTGGAGTATGTGTTGTGAATGACTCTAAGCTACTGTCACTCTAAATTACAGTGCAGTATCTCTAAAATTGACTGTGTTACAGTCATTTTTGTGTTTGAAACATTTGCTTAGCCGTGACAGTTATTTCTAATTAGGTTGACTTCAAAAGTTAATCATTTGTAGATGTTTATCTAAAGAAGACTTTGAGAGTTTCATTATAATCCATTTAGTGGTTCATAAGATAACAGACTCCAAAGATTAATCCCAAAGTTTTAAACAAAATTGAATTCAGTTAGTTAGGAGTATGTGTTGGTGACTCTCAGCTCCTACAACACTAAACAGGAGCTCAGTGTAGGTGAAATTTAATAGAACTGTAGCCACTTTTGGCTGAGTTTTCTAAGGTCAGTTGAACAAAAGTTAGTCAGTCCACATTCCTTTCTGACAGTTTCATTAAAATTCATCAGATGTTTTGCTAACACTCCAGACACGCACAGATACAGGCGTTGTGTTTATTGAGCTGTGGTGGCCATTTTTAATTGGATTGACTTGAAAAGTTAGTCAAACATAAATGTAGATCCAATTATTACTTCCTGAAAGGTTAATTAAAATCTGAGCAGTGCTTCATGGGATAAAGAGCTGACAGGTTAATAACAAATGTTTTAAACTAAGGTCTTGTTTAATGAGTTAGCTACTATCACACTAACATTAGCTCAACAGCTACACGTGACTCAGTTATAGCATGTGTCACTTGTGGCGGCCATTTAAACGAGGTTGACCCCATCAGGATGAACATCCACTGAAGCTTCAAATGAGATATTTTGCTAACAGACCAACAGAGTTGAGTCCAATCAGCTAATAATGAAAATATTTCACAATCAGTCAGCACTCAGAGTGTTGGCTGTCAGTCACTCTCAGCTGAACCACATCAACCTTTAGCTCAGTGTCAGTATTTGACTGAGTGATAGACATTTCTGTGTTTACGTTGGCTGACGGCCATCTTTAATTACTAATAAAGTTAATAAGTTATAGATGCACATGTAATGATTACCTTCTGAAAGTTTCTTTAAAGTCTATCCAGAGGTTCATGAGATATTTTGCTAACGCAGACAAACACACTTTGATGGTTGAGTTAATTGACTTTATGTTCATAGAATTTCTTTAGTCATAATTAAACAACACTGCGTGTCATTTTCATTAGTGCTGTCAGCTCTGGGTGGTTAACCACTTCCTCCAAACCCCTTTTCTCCTTCAGGCAAAACGGATTAATTGAAAATGATTATTAAAAACAAAAACTGGCACCTGACAATTACTGTCTGATTGCATTTCTGCTTAATTTGCTTCCATTGAAGAGATAGAAAATAAAACCAGTTCTTTCACTTCATTTTCTTAATAAGCAAAGGGAACAATGGATGTAAAACCTCAAAACGCTCAGCGTATGTCATCAGATTAAAGGGTCACGGTGCATGTGTTTTCTTCTTTCACCATTAATCTGCTGTGGTTTTTTTGTTTGTTATTTTTCTAACATCCTGGCATAAATGTAGCCGAGAGAAATTCCATCTGTAAAGCCTGAAATAAATGACCATCTGAGAGCTTATTCATCACGCTGGGCAGACTGTGAGCTTTACTTTGTCCTGATATTTATCACTCCTGTATTCATCGCTGAGGCTCGAGAGAGCCAGAGAACATGATTGTGTTTGTGCAGAAAGAAAATACATTTTCTTTTAGTCACAGAAACCGTTTCAGCTCCACACATTTAAAATTGATATCATAAACTGATTGAGAACTTTGGATTTTAACCAGGAATGTTCTGCAGTTCAGTCAAAAAATGAGATTATTGAGCATTTCACCACTAGAGGGTGTAGATAAACCACTTTCCTCCTCTAACAGGATGAGAGTGGAAGTTAAAACAATTAACCCAGTAAAAACCTCCTGAGATCACCGATGGGGGCGTGATGATCACAGCGGTTCCCTCCCTCGGAGAGATGAGCAGTTTTGTCCCGTAAACACTTGGCTTTGTGCCTCGTGAGCTGGAAAGCAGCCAGAGGTTGTCTGTCTGAGCCCTGCAGGCTGAAGACCTGGACTGATTGAGATATTTCTGATATTTTCTCACCTCTGGAGCAGAGTGTCACCTTTCCTGAGCCTTTCATAAAATAACAACTTGTTTTTTCTCTCCCTTCTTTATTTGCTAATAACCTCTCGATATTATTTTCTCCTTCTTCTCAGGTTGTGAGGAAGTTGCACCAGTTTACCTATGATCTCTTCATCCAAGCTCAGTCCCTGCAGATGCGCGTCAACTTCCCAGAGATGATCTCGGAGATCGTCAGCGTCCACGTGCCCAAGATCCTCTCCGGCATGGTCAAGCCAATCCTTTTCCACGATACGTCCTAGAGTCTTAACCCCATGGCCTTCATGAGCTCAGACTTTCAGCCAAGAGAGCCATAACGGCAACGACAAAAAAAAAGGCTTTATGAAGTGAAAAAAATAGACCGAGGCTGTGAGTGGACACGATCAGAGGAGATGACGGCACACTCTTGCAGTGTATTTTAGCGTAGTCACATCCAATCTGCTCATCTTCTTGCTGCCTGCTCACTATATCAAACACATCACATGGTTTTTAAAAAAATAATAATTCTCCAGAGCTGATTAAAAACCACTTGCATGCATTCCTTCACTCGAGCCAATCAGAGCCGGCATGTAGACTTCTTCAGCTCTTCTTACAGATTCCTGTCAGCGGAGCGATAAGAGCATAGTGAGAAAAACAAGTTTGCAAAGTTCACATCCCCAAAGCTGTTTCTGTGTGCTGTAGTATGACATTTGAACTCGCTTTTTTTTCTCCACAATGAATGTTATTGTGTGCACCTGAGAGAGGAAAAAAAGAAAAACTGGTTGATTGACATTTAATAAGCAGTTTAAGCAGTGACTTGCATGCTAAGAGGCAACGCTATCTCACCTGAAGGCATATAAAACATTTTTTTTGAGCTGTTCTCATGTCTTTGAAAAGAAAAGAATAAATTGTTGCCTAATAGTTTTATGTGTTAATGTTTAGTGTGTTCAAACAAGCACCTGTAAAGTGAAAGTGACTGCAGAAAGGACAATTTTAACTGTATATTTATCAATTTTTAATGTTGGGGAAAGAGAAATATAAAAACATGACACCAGCAACAATGAAGAGAGTTAAATGGATGAAATACTCCGACGACCTGTTTGTAAGCTAATGAATGACTTTCTAAAGATGTTTTTTTTCTGAGTGCCAAACAAGTACAGTTTTTTGAAAGTGGATATTTCATACAGTTGTGTAACTTTTCTACTGTTTCCTAAAGGTGTTCTTTTGCAGATGCTTTCTTGTGTGTCATCCTGTTTTCATTGTAGCTTCTGACGGTTTTTGCTAAACATTAAATGTCGAGCCAAGAATCTGGTTGTGATGTTTACTTTGTAACTGTGGACCAGCTGGTTCAGACTGAGAAGTGGGTTGTTTTGTTTAAGTGTTGAACAGTGAATCTTATAGATATGTGTTTAAAGGCACACTAAGTAACTTTTTCATATTTTTAAATCTTTTCCTTGAGTCAGTATGTTCTAATCTAATATGACCCTTTACAGGGTCAATGAAAAGTCACTCAGCTCCATCTGCTGCTTGTGTCCAGAATACCACATTTACAACTTTAGAGTCTCCTGTTCGGTGCCCTGAAGTCTCACAAAATCACGTTTCTCGCAAGAAGCAGCAACGCTTTACGGCAATCCATGTTTCCACCTCAGAACCTGCTGAGGACAAACGAGCTGAAGACACAGACATCATGTATATGAGCTAAGAGATCTATTGTATCGTGTTCATCATGGTGGAGCCTCCAAAGAAACAAAGAAAACCTTTATCTGATGATGAAAAACACGGGCGCACAGCGAGGACAAGAGTCAACAGTTTGTTTTTATGTCAGTTATTTAAAATGGACACTAGGGGGTGCTAAAAACAAGTCAAAACTGCCTAGTGTGCCTTTAAGGTTCCCAAGGCATGAGCAGGGAAACAATATGTAAACTGGAAAAAAAAATGCATCAAAATCCGCATCAAGATCATGAATTTGCAGTGATTTTTTTGTAGCAGTATTGTACGACATATAGGCAACATTAGCAAAAAAACGGCAAACATTTTCCACATACACAATTATGGGATTGTGGTGGGACAAGTAAGAATCCCAGCCCTCTTTGAAGCTCTGCAGCTCAGACAGACTCAGAAAGTTGGACCTTTTCTGTCTAAACGGGTTTGTTTAAATATCTTTTATAGAATCATACTTTAAATTTTTTTTTAAAGAAAGAATAGTGTGATGATGTCATGCGCTCTATTTTTGAAGCTGTCTTAAATTTACTCATATTTTAAACTCCTACAGGTTGTATGTGTCTTACAGAGTTAATACATCAAAACGTAGATTCCTGTCTTCCTTCACTCACCGTGTCTGTCTCACAGCTGTATGGTTTTCCCCTCAGAGTGCGTGCTGTCAACTCTAATGAACCTCTATTGTATTTCAACTCAAAATATTGTCTTCAAAACTGTTACTGAAGGGTCTTTTTAACTCATCAGTTATCCTACACAAACCACTGCAGATAAAAAATACATGTGACAGGATGAAATTTCAGGAATCAGAGTAGGTTAAGAGAAAGGAAACAAGACTTTTTGCTTCTCATCTAAGGAGCGTTCTCAGTACAAACAGAAAAGGTGCAGAGAATCAAACTTTAAACGGTAGTGAGAGCTTCATTAATACGACTTACTTTACCCCCTCAAGCTTTTTCTCACAGGGACTCTTTGTTTGAGACTTATTTTTACTCTATTTTTCTGTCAGCCTGACTTCTGTCAGGGTGAGACACAGGTGTGTGGTTACCATGGTGATCGTGTTGATATAAAAGTTCCTCTGATCCTCATTTGTTCCCTTTTTATACAGTTTATAAATTAAAATCCTGACTTTTATTATGGCTTCAAATACCAGAAAAGTCCTAAAATGTTATTAGGTTAGACCAATAATTAAAATTTAACAATAAAAGAATAAAAATGTACTAATAAATCAATTATTTTAGGAGAAAATCAATATCTGTTTAGGGTTATAAGCAGTAACTGCATTTCCACCCTTCAGAGTCTGGACTGGATCAAAGAACATGAACACATCACAGTCCAGCTGTGGTAAAAGAACTGTTTATTCCATCAGTTTTCATCTTGTATAAGAAAAACATTTCTGCTGATCTGACGACTTCCACCTGTTTGAATCGAGCGGTGCTTGTGGAACGCGCATCGGATTAATGAAACCGAGCAACGGGCAGAAGTAGGGCGACATCTGTTAGCTCTATTGACATTTGACCCCTAATGTGACTGGACACAGATTCACTCCACGTTTAAGTGAAGCTACAGCTAAACAGTGCTGAAGGAGTAGATTTAGTTGCATTAAAGGGGTATTATACTAAATATAAAACAACACAAACTAAATTCTATCTTGCTGCTATAAAGACTTTTTCTTCATTTCATATTTATGTAATATAAAGACGAGTAAAAGTTTGATTTTGTTGAAATTGTCTGAAGTCCCACACTGAAAATGAATTTAAGAGCTGCCCTTCTCAGGGTGCTTTTAAAAGACCAATCTATAAAAAAGAAAACAGTCTGTCTGCCCAACCACCACCATCATTTCCTGAACAAACTCTTTCAACAAGTATTTGTCCGTCTCATAAATGAACTGGAGCTGAACGAAGCTGGATCGCACCGAGACGCTGAAATATCACTTATTTCTAAATATATTCCCTGCCACACATGCCCATGTGGCTCCCCTTAAAAGGAGCGCCGTCTCGTAGCTTTTGCAGAGTTAAAAAATGCATGTGTTGATGTCAACATTTGAACTTAGTTTAGATTCTGTTTGATTCCTGAGTTTCTCCGAGTCTGCTCTGCATCAATATTACATGTCTGCTCCATCAGAAGGGGATTTTTTTTTTAAAAGTTGGGCAACAACAACCACAAAAAGCACAGTCATCAAGCTGACCACAAACAACAAAAGCTGAAACCATTTCCTTATGTTTCCAAGGAGAAGAGATTAACACAAGAAACACATTGAGCGAGAATGTGAGAAGACCTAAAAGAAAACAAAGCACAATTAACAGAGGAGTGAATTCAGTTAAAACTTGACACCAAAGTAGCTGAACAGGTTCAGAACTGATACAACAAGGAAATATTGTACACGGGGTGCAGCAGTTCAGACATTAAACCGAAGCTGTAGCGTTTTTTTGGCACCAGGTTACCGCAAACTCACGGCTACGGTGACCGGAAAGCGATTAGATTAAGAAGGCGGTAAGATGACACCGCCAAATGGAGTGTTGGTGTGGTCTATCTAATGGAGGCCGAGTCCTGCCCAAGCACCAGTCCATTAACAACCAATTAACTTCCTATTAATATTTTACCAGACAGGGCCTCTCATCCTGACATGTTTTAAGGAGCTTTTTTCCCAGGAGGGTTTGAACATGAGCAGCTTTTAGCGCAGCATAAAGAGGCCTGTGTAATGGGCTGAAGGAGGAGCGGTGGCAACCTGATAGCACTGAGAGCAGAGGAGGGGAGACAGACTTCTGCAGCTGGCCTGCTCCGAGCCGAGCCAAGCCAGAGCCAAGCCTCGAGCCGGGCCAAGCGGCGCACACAGCGCGCACTGTTGGGAAATCCACGGTTTTTACTGTCTCAGACACAAGATCAGACATGAATAATGACCTCGTGCCATGTGTTGAGCAGAAGTGTGTTTTGACGATTCAAGATATGAGCGATGAGTGTTGGGTTGTTGGCTCAAAACAGAAGAAAAGTTGCAGTTTTTGCCTCCAGGACTTCTCACCAACTAGGAGTTCATCGTAATGTAAGCCAAAAACAGAGGAGTAGCTTTGCTACTGATCTGCCCTGAACTAGCTTTATGCTGCGTAAGTCTGCTGTGTGTGAGCATTTTAAAACTAGTCCAGGGAAACTCCCTGCCTAGAGAGAGAGAGAGAGAGAGAGAGAGAGAGAGAGAGAGAGAGAGAGAGAGAGAGAAATAGAAAGAGGAAGGGAGGCACAGAGAAAGAGAGGCCATTATGACTATAGCCCGCGGCTACTCCCAACGGATGAAGCATTTGTCTTCACTTGAAAGTATGATTTATTTTTCCACCAGTCGGAAGGGTTATGTTTGTCACCGCATAGTGAAAGGACTTTTAGAAATAGCAGCAAAAGCAGAAATCGGGGGGAGGGTGGGGAATATCCTCCTTTTTTAAAAGCAGTCTTAATGTTTTCCTCAAACACTTCCCTTCTACTGTTACCATGTTTGGGATCACTTTCAGTCCTCATTAACTTTAGTTAATCATACCGAGCCTTGTGTCTAATTTATCAGTGGGGGCATGTGTGTCTGTGTGTTGATGATTAAGAGAAAGGGTGAGGAGGGGGGATGTGGGAACAGGGATAAGATGTGGTTGTATCAGGTTCCCTCCACTGGGTGTAGATGTGGTCTTAGATTTCTCTTTGGGCTGCTGATTAACCGTGTGTAAGTGTGTGTGTGTGTGTGTGTTTGTGTGTCAGAGCTGGGAGTGCACCAAGGAGGAGAAGAACTTCAGCTTTAATTTCCCCCAGCTCCAGATATTACACCCCCGCGCGCTCTGTTTTTATTGGAACAGAGACCAAAAAACACCAAGTGTTTATGATGCATTAAAACATGGTGGGGAATTTGAGTGTGGAATTGTAAATCCATACATTTGGCCCCGTCTCTCCGAGGCAGAATTAATTCTTTTATAGAGGATTTGGTGTGTTTTTACAAAGACGGATGATTGTAACATGCTGTGAAATCTTGTTTATCATCTCGATACGGGGGACAGAGGGTAAAAGAAAAAGCTCCGCCGAGAGCAAAAGGAGGAGGGAAAATGGAGGCAGGAATTTGGAAAAGAAAAAAAAACTTTCATGGGGCACAGGGGAGGTGGCGAGTTTTGGGTCGAAACGATATTTTGCTTTACCCTAATGACCATTTGAACAAATGAATGGGTGAGGAAACCACATTACATTCTATTAACTCGGCTTTTGTTGTCAGTGAACTGTTAATGATGTACAAAGGGAGCACTTCAGCTCTCTCCTGGACAATGTGAGCTCTGTGCTCCTAATTATTCTCAGGGAAGCACAGTAGCCTTTATACCTGGGGACACATTAGCTGCCTCTAATTGGAGTAAATATTCTTCTGGTATAACACCAGTTTTGGCTCATCACTCCAACAGTGATTAATTCTGTTTTTCTGCGGGGCTGTTCCTGCATCCCGTTCTATCTCTCATTTCCCACTTCTCTTTTTATCACCCGCTGCCAAAAGGTGAGAGAGGAGCACCAATGTTTTTGCCTGTATCTGTGTGTGTGTGTGTGTGTGTGTGTGTGTGTGTGTTTGGAGTTTTAGCAAAATATCTCATGAACCCCAGGGCAAATTTTAATGAAACTCTCAGAAAGTAATCATTAGATGTACATCTACAACTGATTAACTTTTGGAGTTAACTCAATCCAAGATGGCCGCCACAGCTAATCAACATCAGCAAACACAAAAACGGCTATAAATCAGTCAGTGTTACTGATAAGAAGCTAAGGTTTGGTGTTGTAGTAGCTGAGAATCATTCCCATTACATACATTAGATGCTACACATTGTGCTGTTATGCTAGCACCAGAGTGTTTTTAGCTCATAATTCCTGCTTTTTAAAAAATCTCTCCCTGCTTGAACACAGCTGATTTCTTTGAATGAGTGATGAACCGCTCCAGTAGAAAGCTATGAAGGCTGAGGAGACATTTCAACAGTTAGATTTAGGGGTTTCTGAGCAAAGACAATGCTAACATTTTATGACAGTGACTTAAAACAGACACTAGGGGGTGCTAAGAATAAGCTAAAATTGCATTGTATGCCTTAACTATTAGATGTGCATCTACAGTTGATTAACTTTTGGAGTCAATCCAATTCATATTGGCCACCACAGCTAATCCTGGCCAATCTTAGCCAACACAAAAATGGATGCAGATGCTGCTAAACTTTGGGGTCATGATACCTAAGAGTTTTTGCCAACGCAGAATCCAATCACTTCACATTTCGCAGGTTCTTTGCTTTATCTTTGACATTAATTGTTGTTGTCGACCCAATGACGGTACAAATACTGAATGCAGAAACTTAATGCAAAAGTCAAAGCCCCCCCTCCCCAATGTGGCTGGCTTTTCTTCCATGTAAACAAAAGAGAGAAAAAATACACATCAGACAATGTGTTCCAGGTGTTGGATTTTGTTGATTCACATCGTTCTGATCTTGCATGTACAAATATAGATTTTTCTAATACATTAGGTGTTTAGTACTGTCTCTACTGCACAAACTCTGGCTACAAAAACACAACATGACAGCACCTGCAATCGGTTCTGGTGACAGTAGGGCCAAGATCATTATTCCATCAATATAATGTCAATGCGTCAACTTTGTCTATCTGTTGGCAAATCACCTCAGACTGGATGAACATTAATGGATCTTTCAAGAGGTATGGACATCTATAAGTGATTAACTTTTGTAGTCAAGGTGTTCATTGCAGCTAATTAAGTATTTCAGTAAATGGTGTAAAATTGTGGAATAACCTCAGCAGGGAAATAAAAGTCTCGCGGTCACTTACCATATTTAGAAAGCATAAATCAAGTGTATTGAAAAGTTATGAAACTAAAGTCTAAGATTACTCTGTAATTTAGAAAATAACTGTTTAAATGAACCTGTATATCTGACAGTTTGAACTATGAATGTGTTAATAATTTCCTTTTGTTAAAAGGGGCAGAAATTATAAGATAAGTTCTTCTATCTGCTCCTTTTCATTCAAATTGCTTGTGTTATGTATATATTTTGTTGTTGTTATTGTTTTTTATCTTTTTATTTTATTTGAATGAAATAAATTTTAAGGAAAAAATAAATTAAAAAACCTATACAAACCCAGCAATGGTTACAAGTTGTAACCATTACACTGAATACAAGAATTTACAGCGTTGTAAGTTACAACGCTGTAAATTCTTGTATTCAGTGTAATGTCAGTTTGGTTTGTATCTGGTTCTTTCTTTCTGTTCAATGTTAATGATCACCTGCACTTAGGCAGTATATCTCATCCTCGGTTTCTCAGTTTATCAACGGCCTTGTCTGTTGTAAACGCTTGTTACCAAGCCCTGTTTCTGTCACATAAGGACTACTTCTGTTCTAGTTCCTTGTAAATTTTAGGTTCTTTATCATTAGCCCTACCTGCCTTCTGCATTTGCCTGCTCCCTCAGGTCCTAGCATAATTCATGACTTAATTTTTGAGGTATTGCACTAAAACTGTATGCGGTAGTAGTAGATTATATGAGGTCTTGAGATATTGCGTGAGACTGAACATAACATTATTTTGAAGATTTGACCAAAATAATGATAAATCTATCATTTCTCCATATAAGCTGATCTCAGTTTAAAGCTCTGACATGAAAGGAGGCAGACGATACGCATTCCTTCAAGGAATGCTAGACTTTTTTCTTTCCTGTCTTTATCACTGTCTTTTCCTCCCTCTTTTCTTCCCTGCACTCAATTTACTTCCTCTCCTTCCTCTATTTTGCTCAGCTTTCTTCCCAGCAGCATCAGAGCACCACCAGCTGTGACAGAATTGCAGCGTCTGCCTGAGCTCAAACCACCTTCCAAGTTTTATATATACTATATATATATATATATCTGTACACACACACAAAGAGACAGCCCTCGCCTTGTAGACCCTCACGGTTCCCACGTCCCGGCCAAATGCATTGTGACAGCGCCGCCGCGGCCCTCGTTTACAGACATCACAGGACAGATTTCCTCTTCCAAGGCTCCCCGTCTGCAGCCTGATAGATGGCACCCCTGCTTTTGCTTGCTCATGCATGCGAGTAAGTGTGTTGTTACTTTGTGTGTACGCTACATCTCTCCATTTATCTGTGTCTTGCATGTGTGTCTCTGTGCTTGGAGCAGACCAGAGCTGGAGCAACCATCTTTCCTCTGTCAGTAGTGATCTCTAAAACCATGCCTTAAGGCATTACAGGGCTTTGTTTTCACTTTCTCACACACCGAGCTTTGGCTAATGGTGCCAGTATATAAGCACTGAAGCGCCTTCATTATTATTCAGTTTGCAATTTGTTCCTAATTTTTATGTCTGATTTGATGCCACACATTTTTTGAAATTAAAGATGAGCAAATTATACAACATGTGCAGCCCAGAGAATATTATGACTTTTAGCAGTATGACAAAATCTTCCCCCTTCAAAACAAAAAGGCTTTCTTTGAATTTTCCAATAGATAAAAACTGAATTTTGCAGAAAAAAACCCACAAGCAAGTTTAAACAGCTCACAAAAAATTGAACTTTACTGAATTTTTATATTTTTAATGGTTTAACCTTTATGTGTTTTGAAGATTATTCTATTTATTGTTCAACTGAGAGTTGATGTTAAGAATCTTTAAATCTTTTGCAAACAAACTTCTCTTACTCTCATAACTTTTTAAATACATTTATAAATTATAGATCAAACAGGTATTTTTGTTTTCTTTCACACTCTGTATCACTCACCGCTATAGGTCTTGTTTTTTCTTTTTATCACAACCCCTCCCTGGATGCAGAGTGTACAGCAAAAGCTTCCCTAAATTTCAATAATAGTTGAACTCTGACTTTTCCCCTTAAGAATGGAATTAAAGAGTGTTTAAACTTCTTAAATCTCCAACATAAGCCACTGTAGAACATTTACAGATGTGACCAGTAGACTCATGTCTTTGATATAGCTTGTCGTTTTAGCACAGTAAAAGTTTGTTTGAGCTGCTTCTGCCTCACAGGTGCATTATAAAAAGACAACTGATCAATATTGATCATTATTGTTGCTATAAAATGTCATATCATCTCCTAGCAGGACACTGGCACATCTCTTCACACATCTTCTGGTTATTTTTAATGTTGTCTGCTTACATTGAGCAGATTCTCTGCCTGAGTTTCACAGTGCTGCTCAGGTTTAGGTGAATATTTTTTGTGAGACCTTCCATTTCTGTGGCATGCTTATTGAAGCACCCTCGGGGTAGGCACATCTTATGAGTATGTGTGTGTGTGTGTGGTGGGGGTGGGGGTAGAATAACTGCAGCACACTTGAGAAATCTTTCACACACGATTCCTGATAACTCATTTCTCGTTCCTCTTCTCCCTTCTAAACATTATACTTGTAGCTGCAGCCTGAGGCATCGCTTCTGTCATACCGGGAAGGTCAAAACAGACACACACATGCACACATCCGCCACACACGCACCCAAGGATTTCAAATATCTCTATCAGTCCTTAGAGGATCAGATTGTTTTACGGGAAATCATGTCACGGGTCAAATGATTGAATTATTAATGGAAGTTTGGTGCAATAACAATCTGCCTCCAGTCTATTGTGAGTCCTGCGTGATATTCACCGGCTCTTCTTGGTCTGACTTGATCCGACAATGTTGCGATCCAAATCCAATAATGCAAACTCGGCAGAAGACCATTTCCCCTCCTCCTCCTCCTCCTCCTCTACTATTGTTTCATCAGTCAAAAAGCAGTCATAGTCTGTTGCGTTCGCAGTCGTGAGTACGTCCAGAACCTTATCGACTGCTGTGCCATATTTCCAAGGACAAGGCAACAGATTTTCATCAAAAGCAGCTTTGGTGAAGTAATCCATAATCACGGGACTCTTTCACAAGACAGTGGTTTATGAAAACATCGTCCTGATGTGCATACTGTGTATCTAAAAGGACATGTTCGTACACATATAATATGGCTTTTCTCTGAAGAAAATCATTTTTCCTGCCTTAATACAGAGCCAAATAATGGATTTTGTTTCTGCACATAGCCGAAAATCACCCGAGCAAATCTGAAGCATATTCATGACTCGCATTATGTAAATGAAAGCAGACAATTCAGTATTCTCACATTAGCATATGTAAAGAACCACACTCAGTGAGGTACAAGTATTTTAACCTAATTTGAAACACAAGAGATTAAAGTGAAAGCAATATGGTGCTTTATGATGTTTTGAGAGCAGTTCAGCACGACCAGGGGCAGTTCTCCACTTCTCCCTCAGGCCTGTTTCTCACCCAGCCAATATGGTAATGAATGTTATTGCACATACCCCGGTGATGGATTCTTGACCTCAGCTGAGGAGGATTTCTTGGCCTGTTTTGAGAATGACCGTGGAGCAACACGCTGGAAAGGAGCCGCGAGGTCAAGCCTTTAGCATTTATTATCCGCCTGTGCCAGAAAACACAGCTCTTTTAGACATCCTAAACATAGCGCGCTGGACACATGGGCTGACAACTTCACTTAGGAACAGCAAATCAAACAGGCTTGTTAATGCAGCTGCTGAAAACAGTCCCATTAGACGCAGTCACTCCTTTTCTTTGCTCTTTTTTAATCTTTCGTACTTGCCTTTCATTGCCTCTCCCTATTGAGTACGGCTGCAAAAGAACTGCAACATGAAACAGAAATAAAAAATGTTCCATGAAACACTTAATGAAGACATTTCTTATCCACTTACAGCTTGAAACGGATATCACAGTGGATAAAATTGGAAAAGAGAGGAAAAAGAAGGAGTAATAGATTTTTCAGTTTCATATTTCCCAGTGAAGGCGCTGCTGTGTCGAGCTCCATCAAGCTCGTTTGAGTCATTATGCATTCTCATTACAGCTTAGCAGAAGTTTCCCATCTGGAGGAGCAATGTCCCTGTTTACAGTCCTCTCTTCCTCCCCTCTCCTCCCATTTCAAACCCCATAGACATCCTCTGAGGCCTAAATGAGCTTGAAGACAAAAAGAGCACTGTGTAGTGTTACACAATGCTGCGTAGAAATTAGCTTTTTTCCCTCATTATGCGCCCCGCTTTATGGGAAATAGAAAACAAAAGACGACATATGTAATTACCGCATGAGTAAAGCGTAAACATGAGGCAGTGCTTTCGGCAGAAGGCTAATTGTAACTTTCCTCCTTCTCCTTCGGTGCCTGAGTTATGTGATATGCTCACGGTGAGACCCCAGAATATGCATATGTGCTAACATGCAAGCACACACCCACACAGATGCTTCCATGCTGCGTGTGCACCCTGAGCAATTACACTTTCAATCTGTCAACACACAAAAAAAAGGATGTTCCTCTGTGTCATTTACCTTCTTTATTGCTTTTATAAAAGCTCAAGTGAAGGGAAGCGCTGCTATTTTCTCAAGCATGTGAGAGTCATATAGTTGCTGTTCAAATAAAAAAGACAGTGTGCCAGTTACACACGGTCTTAAAGCTTCTTTTGGCAGTTAAAGCCACAACACTACAACCATGAATGGCATCCCGGCCTTGGACTGCACACAGATCATTCCACACATTACTCCCTTCAGCTCCCCCTTTTGATGTGTCAGAGGGAGAACTAGCCACTGTTTTTTATTGCTCACTCTGCAGAGTGGATGTACATGTACTGTGTGTGTGCGTGTGTTTGTGAGCTACAGAGTATTTGCTCTTCAAAGGCAGCAAAGGGGCTGTGCTACTTAAGGCCTATTAAACCTGGAGCTCTGCTCATTGTAGCTGGGAGAGGCAGCGCCGCATGCTGAGGCAGACAAAATGACGAAGGCATACCTTTGAACTGGAATCATGAGGGAGCTCACATTTTCACAAGTGCTGCAGAACTGAAAACAATGTTTTGCTGAGTCCCTTGACATGTGTGTTCTTTTTTTGTTTTTTGCTGCTAAGGGCTAGCTAACAGAGTATCTGTTAGGACTTTGCCCTGATGGTGTGATATTACAAGCCCACAGTACATAATCCGACATACTGCGAGTTATTAAAATATGACCATAGCAGCTCCCTGAGGCTATATAACTTGCACATAAAGTGTCTCTCTCCCTCTCTCTCTCTCCAGCACACAGACACACACACATATATATAGAGAGAGCTGTATGGGTTGCACAAATGCAAGCACTCTCTCCCTTCTATTTTAGAGATGAACACAATTTTATCTAACGCTTGGAAACAAGTTCACATCCCAAAGTAGAATGGGCAAACTCCTCCTCCAGATCAATACTTTAATGGAGTTTCATACCTTCATTATGAACATTTTTGCAGTTAGTTGCCCTGGAAGGTGAGAAAAGGCACGTCTCTGGAAAGTACTACCGGTGCCCGGGACTCAAAGTGAGATGCAGCTGATGAAGTGAGTGAGATGCACTCCAAACAGAAAATCTGGCATAAAAGAAACATTAACCTTGTAGTAACCCAAGGTAAAATGTGTAAACTGTTAAGAAATGTTCATGCTGCCACTAGCGTCTTGTTAGGATTAACACTGTAACCACCAGTAAGTAAGGTCACCATGGTAACCACACACCTGTCTGTCAGTCCTTAACCTAATGAGAGGCAGACAGGAGTGTAAGCATCATATTCTACATAAAAACCATAAGATGTGTTGAAAAATGTCCAGTGAGTGGCTCTAGGCTCTGATAGTCACATGTGAGAAATGCTAAGCTTTTATAGTGTTGTATGTAGGAGACATGTCACGTGAAAAAAAGAGGTTTCAAAAGCTCTAGTTGAACTTTTAGTGGGAATAAATCTCACAAAATCATAAACCTTTACCTGTGACTGTTTAAGAAACATAAACAATATCAAAATGAGACTTTGAGCACATGAATCCAACTTTTCAGGGCCTGTTTAAACTTTTAATGATGTTCCTGTGAAGTCTGAAGTTATATTCTTGTCTAATGGAAAGATTTCTGTCTGTTTTTTGTAAATTTTGTCTGCTATGTACCGAAATGTATGACACACAGAACATTTCCATGTTTAATGTTCATATTTTTAAGCTGGAGGGCATGAAATGGATTAAAATTGTGACAACATTTCAAACGGGACAGTTAATTATCCTAACCTGCACGGTGGCCCTGTGCAGCCCTGAATACATCTCCACAACTCAGTCCAGAAAATAAAATAAAAGGAGTGGTTTGAGTCCTGCAGCAATGATAGATGTGTCCATATTGGATTCATTAATAGAGTGGGAGAGGAACACTATTGTTAGACCATAATTCAGACAACCTGCTTCTTTCAACTATCGTAGAGGAGGCTCCCGGGAGGACACTGCTACAGTCATCTGCATTAAATGTGCATGCACAGTGCACGCACCCACACACACACACATCCTGTGGGCCCGATCAGACACACAGTTTGGTGCTCCCTAAAGTCCCCGGGGGGGCAGAGCAGGACAGGAGATTTATGTTCTCCGTCGTCTGCTCGCTGTTCTCTCGGCTTGCTTCCCGCTCATTAGGGCTCCAACACGGTCATACGTGTTACTCTAACAAGCCGGACGGAGCCTCCCGCCTGAACCTGATGGATTCAGGAACTGGAGAGAGTTCCCTCACTGGAAGAACCCCAAGGAGACATCACAACGTACAAAGAATCACAGAGGCTACTTATCTTCATCCAGGCAGGAAGAGGACTATGAAGTTGTTCTGTCATCCATCATGGTTAGCTGCATTTATTAGGTCTCAGTTTAATGATCCTTTCACACACACACACAAACACACACACACAATGTGCTTTAAAATTAAAATGTTTGCTTTGCTCAGTGTGTGTGTAAAACGGAGAGAAGGAGCCGTGTTATCGCTGCTGCTAGGACAACCGAGGCGGGACAGTTTGCTAATCTCTGTGGTTACCTGACATGCTCCTCTGCTGGTTGTGGATTCTGGAGCCAAAAAAAACACACAGCTGACTTGTTCTGGAGTTTATCAGTATTGTCTCCAATCAGCTCCATAATGAATCCTGACTCTATTACCTACCTGACTGCTGTTTGTCTGTGACATTCGTAGGAGAACCACCGATCCTCCCAGGACATCGTCGCCTGTCATGGGAAATATCGGAAATAGAGCTGTGCTTTCCTAAAATATAATTCCTTCTGAAAGCTCAGGCAATGAATGGTAATATCACTGCTGACGGAGCTCATTTCATCTCAGTCTGTACCTTGGGATTTAATCAAAAAATCCTCTAGCTGTTCACTTGCGAGAGTTGTGATCAGGCCCTCCATTCTGCAGGAATACATTATAATGATTTTTCTAATGAAGACGTATTGCACATGTTCAGTCTGGCCATCGAGGCTTTAATCAAAAAATAAATGAACTAACAACAGCTAATAATCTCCCACTGGACCACTTCATTTTCCTTTACGGTGAAGGCATCAACGCAGGTAAAGGTTGCCGTGAGTGAAACGTTGCATTATTTACAGCCCAGTGAGTGCAGTATAAGATACACTAAAAGGGATGCCCCTGCGCGCTCCTCGCAGCTCATATTTCAAGCGCCGCTATCAAGAAGTGGCAAATAAAATGTCTGCAGTCAAATTTTACAGAGCAGTAAAGTGTAGGCCACCAAATGCACGCTGTTGACTGCTTTCACAACAATGTGGTGATTCCAGAGTGATGGAGGATGCCATTAACAACATCATTAATGAGCCAAGTCAAGGTCTTTGTAATCAAATAGATCCGCTCAACAGCCTAACTCGCTTAAACAAACAGTGGGAACTAAAAAACTGTGGCGATAGCGCGGTGCACAGCCGGCGGTGCGCTCCTCCCGAGCCGCTTCTGATTAATCACACGGAAATCTTTGCGCACCGGGTCGTTCACCTAAGCAGTTCTGGCAACAGGAAAGTAGTTCGACTGCTCTCAGAAAGCGGTATTTATCATCTCGCCGGGCTTTTCTTTCTTTCTTTTTTTAAAACGTAGGACAGGTCAATCCATTCTACCTAAAACTGTTTGAGTTGGCTCGCTGCACTGGTTCTTAAAAAGATATTTAACGATCTGGAGAGGGTTTCACTTTTCGAACCCAACATCCAAAGTAAACCTTTTCATTTCCAATGATGCAGAGTCAGAAAAGCAGAGACGAGGAGCGCTGCTATTGAGAATGAATCAGACTTGTGGAGGAGGAAACAGGAAAAAAGCATTCCTCAAATTAGACAAACCCCCCAACCTCAGCTTGAAGCCGGTACTCCCTGGCTGTGATATGGCCAGCTTCCATCTTTTAAGGAAAGCCAAGGCAAATAGAGAGTTGATAACGTTGGCCAGGCTCGTTACAGATGACCTCCGTGTTTCCAGAGCTCTAAGCGAGAGTGAGCATCTTCATTGTGGCAAATAACAAAGCAGAGGTGTCAGATTTGACTGAGGAAGGCAGAGAAGGAAGACTTTTATGAATTCGGTCTGAGTCTGAGCTGCTCTCTGTGGTGGTGGTGGTGGTGGTGATGGGGGGGGGGGGGGGG